>CAXITT010000479.1:584344-622601 GCA_964033795.1 Lymnaea stagnalis | reverse complement strand
GGATACAATTGATACATGGATACATGGATACATGGATACATGGATACATGGATATATGGATACATGGATAGATGTATAGATGAATAAATAATTAGATGGATAGTTGGATACATGGATACATGGATACGTTAATACATGGATACATGGATACGTTAATACATGGATACGTGGATACCTGGATACCTGGATACATGGATACATGGATATATGGATACATGGATAAAATTAAACTATGGATTCATGGATACATGGATGCATGGATACATGGATACATCGATACATGGATACATGGATACATGGATACATGGATACATGGATACATGGATACATGGATACATGGATACGTGGATACGTGGATACGTGGATACATGGATACATGGATACCTGGATACATGGATACATGGATACATGGATACATGGATACATGGATACATCGATTCATGGATACATGGATACATGGATACGCGGATACAATTGATACATGGATACATGGATGCATGGATACATGCATACATGGATCCATGGATACATGGATACCTGGATACCTGGATACATAGATACATGGATACAATGATACATAGATACATGGATACATAGATACATGGATACATGGATGCATGGATTCATGGATACATGCATACATGGATCCATGGATACATGGATACCTGGATACCTGGATACATAGATACATGGATACAATGATACATAGATACATGGATACATAGATACATGGATACATGGATGCATGGATACATAGATACATGGATACAAGGATAAATACATGGATAATGGATTCATTGATTCATGGATACATGCATACATGGATAAATGGTTACATGGATACATGTATACATGTATACATAGATACATGGATAGATGGATACGAGGATACATGGATAGATGTATAGATGAATAAATGGTTAGATGGATAGTTGGATACATGAAAACATGGATACATGGGAACATGGATACATGGATACATCGATACATGGATACATGAATACATTTATACATTGATAAACGGATACGTTTATTCATTAGATACATGGATACATGAATACATGGATACATGGATACATGGATACATGGATACAATACATGGATACATGGATTCATTGATTCATGGATGCATGGATACATGGATAAATGGATACATTGATACATGGATACATGGATACATGGATACATTGATACATGGATAGATGTATATATAAATAAATGGTTATATGGATAGTTGGATACATGGATAGATGGATACATGGATACATTGATACGTGGATACAAGGATACATTGGATACATGAATACATACATCTATACATGGATACATAAATATGTGGATACATGGAAACATGTATACATGTATGCATGGATACATGGATACATGGATACATGGATACATGGAAACATGGATACATGGATACATTAGATACGAGGATAAATACAAGTATACGTGAATACATGGATACGTGGATGCGTGGATACATTGATACATGGATGCATGGTTACATGGATACATGGATACATGGATTCATTGATACATGGATGCATGGATACATGGATACTTGGACACATGGACACATGGACACATGGACACATGGATGCATGGACTCATGGATTCATGGATACATGGATTCATGGATTATTGGATACATGGATAGATGTATAGATAGATATGGAAAGATGGTTAGATGGATAGATGGATAGATGGTTAGATGGTTAGATGGATAGATGGATAGATGGATAGATGGATAGATGGATTGATTGATAGATGGATAGATGGATACATGGATTCATGGATACATAGATACATGGATACATCTATACATGGATACATGGATACATATATACATGGATACATGTATACATGGATACATTGATACATGGATAGATGCATAGATGGATACATGGATACATGGATACATGGATACATGGATACATGAATACATGGATTAATGGATACGTTGATACATTAGATACATGGATACATACATGTATACGTGGATACGTGGAAACTGACATAAAGATGATATAAAAATTAACTTTAAATATTTACAAAATTACAGCCTTAAACTTATAAACTAAATCGCAGTCAAGAATTTCGATTTCCTTGGAGACATGGCCAGGATTTTTAAAAGTAAAACTTTATAATTAATTATATACATATATTTTTTTTTAAAATGTGTTAGTTTATAAATAATGAGTAATAGCTTTCAGTCTGACGGAGTGATAGATCATTCTCGTTATTTCTAAATTCTATGTCTGTTAATTTAAAGAAATTGATGACACAATAATTTAAAGGTCATGAAAAAACAATGGCATATTTCTTACAAACAAACCAGCCCATTTAAAACACGCTAAGAAATGTTGCGTATTGAGAGAAAATAGTTTTTCTGATATGTTTAAAAAAATATTATATATATATATATATATCATATATATGTATATAAAGTGAAAGTTTGTGGATTTGTGGCTTTATTTGTTCCACAAAGGCTTTTACATGGATCTTGACCAAACTTTGCACATATGCCCATCATTATCCAAAAAGAACTCTTAAGTGGTTATGAACTTTTTATAACACTCCGTTTGGGGCCTGTGGCCCCAAATTCGTTTTTATCCTTATATTAGCTATATAAACAAAACTAACAACAAATACTCCAATATGAGTTGATGGATCTTGAACAAACTTAGTACACAGGCGCTTTATCATCCATATTAAAATACCGAGGGGTATTGAACTCATGATATCCATTCAAATGGGGCCGGGGCCCCGTTTCCTTTTTTCATATATAAGCGTATAAATATCGATAGGCTTAGACAACACTATAGTTTCTAGTTGAATTGACGGACATAGGCCTACCCTTCATTGTCCGTATTGAAGTATCGGTGGATTTAAATCTAATAATATCCAAAATTTTCCAGAAAGTTCCATAATTTTAAAAAGATAAATCTATGAAATTTTTAAGTAGATTAGATTTTAATGGGACCAATTTTAAATTTTAACTCTATTACTTATCCACCTCTCGCAGGCATAAGTAAATCGGTACAGTTGTGGAATGGGGCCCCCGCCTGGGGCACATTGATTAACTTAAAGGAAAAAGGATTATAATTATGGAATTTGTTGAAGAGTTTTATCGGATTCAAAAAAAAATTAGAAAGTAGTGTTTACACATGTATTGAGCAGTTTATTAAATTTAATCTAGAATATTCCAGAAAAGTCAAAATTATAACAAGGAGATATATAGTGGGATCTAAGGGACTATTGAAATGTTAGTTAGTTATATCCATTTCTATAAGGCCTCGGAGTTTACAGTTCTCTCAGTACCACTGAAGAATTTTTTTATTCGCGATCCGAAATCGGTCGGGATCCCATCATAATGTTTATTCCAACGTGGTCAGTATTCCACCTGAAAACGAGATCCCGCCGGGATCGGGATGTTAAACTTGAATGGATCCACCGAAATTGGGATCACACTAGGAAATGGGACTGCGCCGAGGTCAGTGTCAGAATGGGATCGGCTCCCACTGGGAATGGGGTGACACCAGGATCGGGGTCCTAATGCGATCCCGAGCCACGCCTGGTATATCGGCTATTATATATATATATATATATATATATATATTGGTCAGTGTCAGAATGGGATCGGCTCCCACTGGGAATGGGGTGACACCAGGATCGGGGTCCTAATGCGATCCCGAGCCACGCCTGGTATATCGGCTATTATATATATATATATATATATATATATATGTATATACACTATCCGATATATTTATATATATACATACTAGAATATATGACCAGATGTTATCGGGATAATAATGCTTGGTCCTTTGCGATAATTTATACCTGCTTTTGCAAAAACTCATCACAATTTCAAACTTTAAAAAGAAGTATCTATGTAATGATATTTACATTTCTAATATCAGTAAGTTTTTAGAAGTATTTATTTACCCTACCCTACCCCCCTTTTACGCTCCTAAACTAGATTTTGTTTCTCTAAACATTACCTTAAATTAACAACTCTTAAATATCACTAATTAAATTGTTTTTGTCACTAAAGAAGTTCATTGAGAGACGATTTTTACAATGGAGAAATAATTGATATTTCATGTGTTTTTAACTTGTTATATAGTGAGTCTAGTGAGTCTACCCAACCCCTTTTTGTTCCCTTGAACTACATTTTTTTCTACATAAATTGATAATAAAAACTCTATATATGATATTGTTACAAACCTGGTTCTACCCGAAGTTTCGTTGGCTTCGTTGTCTAGGGCTTTAATTATATATACGCTTCACAAACCATTATTCTCATATTAAATATATTAAAAACGAACTAAGCTACATCTTCAACTGCCATTGCTCACAAGACCACGACACACTAATCTACGTCACATCCCCTTTCGCGCAATAGGTCACAAAACATTATTTATTTATTTATTGAGGCATTTTTATATAGCGCTTACCTTAAAGCTCTAAGCGCTTTACAATTATTAAAAACATGTAAACTAAGTAAAATAAACATGAGAAATTAGGATAGTAACTACTATACTATAGAAACAATTAAAATGGCTATAAAACGAATACACTTTGGCACGTTTTGGCCTATACTACAGGATCAACCCGAGACAGAAAATGAGGAAGGGCAAGGAGGGTGCATCACAGGTCATGGGCGGACCTAAACAGATGGGTTTTTAGGGACTTTAAACATTAAACCTTTAATAACAACATCTACATTCAAGTCCTTAACAGATATAAGTTTATTTTAAATTAACGGAATTTGATAAATTGATATCACCATTAGAAATTTAAACACAATTTTGCAAACAATTTTTTAATTAGTCATTATCGGAAAATCGGAAAACAAAGTAATCTTTTGTGTTCAGAAGAATCTCGCAACAGTTTTCCAAGTCTGTAACTCCGCCTGACATTCTTATATAACGTGATCATGGGACGGGTGCCGGCCATCCCAGCAGGCACGTACCTCACCCCACAGAAGCCGGGTAGACTGATCAGAGCAAAACGCTCACTGAACACTGACTTCACCACTGACATTCGCATAAACAATTACACCAGAAACAATCGCAAATGTTTCAAATTGTCTCATTGCAACACAGTGCAGTATCAACAATCTTTCTTCCCACGCACAATAATAGCATGGAACCACCTGAACGATGCCACTGTGAACCCGACATCGGTCGAAAGTTTCAAGGCTGCCCTGGCATCAGCTAGGAGCTGTTAGAAAGCAACATCATACCCCCAACCGTTGCAAAAATGCCAGTATATGGATGCAGCAACGAAACATTACCAGAACCAGAACCAGAACATACTTTTTTTACGTTGATAATCTCACAAACATGCACACACCCACTTTACTTTTCGCAAAGTAAAGACAGAAAGATATTTCTTATTAGTATTAGTAAATGTACTAACGTTTTGTTAATGCCATTGCTTTTCTTAAAAATTAGTAAACACATGTTTATTTGTAAAAAGAGAATGTAACATCTCTTTTTTACAAATGTAATACCACAGGATTTTAAAATACTGTCATCCACGTAAAAATGTACACATCCTTTTTCCTACTCCCGATTATGCATGCACCTGAGAAGGTTAATTATTTTGAGACATGTCTTGTGCCACCTGGGGCGAAATGGAGTATCTTCCATCGGATTGTTGGGGGCCCAAATAAAATCATTCAGATAAAGTGTGGTGTTTCAATTTAAAATTGATCCCAATAAAATCTATTGAATAATGCCAAAAATGTAGCCTTTTAAAGTTGTTGAACTTTCTGGAAAATTCTAGATTGGATATTATTAGATTTAAATCCACCGATATTTCCGTATGGGCGATGAAGTGGTGCTACCACGCTAGACATTAATTCACATAGAACTTATGGAGTTTTCTAAGTCCATTGATATTTATACCGCGTATACAAGGAAAAATGAAACGGGGCCCCCGCAAAAGAGGAATGGATATTATGAGTTCAATATCCTTTTGTATTTGAAGTGCATGTGAACTAAATTTGGTCAAGATCCATCTATTCGTATATGAGTATTTGTTGGTCATTTTATTTGTATAGCTTAAAATAGAAGAAAAACAAAAAATTCGGGGCCCCCGGCCCCAAAAGAATTGTTATAAAAAGTTTATTACGCCTTAAGAGCTTTTCCGGATAATGATGCATATATGTGCTAAGTTTGGTCAAGATCTATCAATCCATGTAAAAGTCTTTGTGGAACAAATCCACAAAGTTTTACTTATATAATGTAATGTTAATATGACTAGACAATATACCCAGCGCTCCATGGCATTTGGAAATACAACAATTTCTACAACTTTTGAATTAACATTGAAATTAAACAACACGTAAAAAGAAATCTCCACTTAAGTAAAAATAAATATTAATTTGTCGGATAAATAAAGTAGGAGCCAGCACTCAGCCGTGCTTTACACCACTACCTACGGGAAAAAGCTTCTGAGGTGGCCCGTTATAGAACACTGTGCACTGCATGTTTTCGTGAAACTGAATGATGATGTTAAGCAGACGTTTAGGGCAGTCAATTGTTTTAGGATCTGGAAAAGGCCGCTTCTGTTGAAAGTGTAAGGAGATCGTGCAAGGGCCGTAATAGTATTCTTTTCCTCATTTGAGGTCTTCTGATGGGTTTCCATTATTGCCAGGGGCTTTCCCACAGGTGATACAATCGATGGAACTACGTAGCTCTTCTACGGTGGGTGGGGTATCAAGCACCTTCATGACCGGTAGGTCTGGGATATCGTCCAGGGCAGCGTTTGAGACATGGTTTTTTTGTTGCATATAGTTCAAAATAGTGCTCGAGTTGTTTATCCCAATCAGTAATAAGATCCCCTGATTTGGACATTAAGGGCGCAGTCTTGGATATCAGAGGGCCTGTTGCTTGCTTTATATTCTCGTACATTGACTTTGCATCACCTCTATCAGCAGCTGATTGTATGCTGGAGCTTAGATTGAGCCAGTATGTGTTAGCGTAGTGGCGAGCTGCCTGCTGGACATTTGTCTTGGCGCTTTTAAGCGATTGTAGATTTGCTGAGCAAGGCCTGTCTTTATAAGCAAATAGGGCCTTTCTTTTTGCATCGATGACATGTTTCATTTCCTGCAATTTTGAACCAATCAGCACTTTAGCGTTCTCTCTTGCCAAATGCCGTGATAGCTTAGCTATAGATATTGTCCCGCAGATGTTATCATTTGGATTCAACAGTGTCCATTGGTGGTGTCTGTACAACAGCTTCTTATGGTCTATGTGTGTATTGTTCTGTTCTCTCTAGGTTTTTTGGTGGAGCAGATGATTATGCGTGTTGTGCCCTTGTCTTTTGAGTGATGCAGTATCTTTGGCAGTAACCTTATCTTGCTAGGAGATAAGGAATGATCTGTGTCGCAGTCTGCGGTGTGGTAGCTGCGTGTGAGGAGGACACTGGCCAGTTGTGTGCGTCTTGTGATTATGAGATCTCATAGGTGCCAATGTTGAGAGCAGTGGTGCCATAATGACACTTGCTGGATAGCCTTACAGTTGAAGTAGGTATTTGTTACACATAGTCCATGTGGGCAGCACAGTTTCAGTAATCTCTACCCATTTTCATTTAGCCTGCCTCTTCCGAAATGAGCGAGGCATGTTGACAAGGCCATGTGATCACTTACCACTATTGCATTGAAGTCGGCGTACACTAAAAAAAACGTAGCCTAAACGCCCCCTTATTGTCATTTTAAAATAATATTCACTTTTTACTCTTTACACTCTACATTTAGCATTCTTTCTCACATTACAAATTTTGGGATAAGGCGATTATGGTCAAACTCTCAAGGGAAACATCTGTAGGTCAGGAGAAGAAATTACAATGTCAAGTTTGGTTGTGATGCAATCTACTTTTTTTATGGATCCATTTACAAACAAAACCACACAAAAACAAATTGAGTTCAACAAAGCTCTGTATAAAATATGAAAACTCAAGACACAAACATGCATTTAAACTGATTTTATTAATTGAAATATTACACTTCTGTTTATGGCTAATTTATATTATTCTTGTTTTTAAAATGTTATTGCCATACTATTTTTTAATTTGAACGTATTCTCCTCGATGCAATTGTATAAATGTTATTATACATCGTTTTAATAAGAGTTTCAATAACTTTTATTTTTTTTATATTTTCTTTGCATATGCTAATGATGAATACTTTAAATTTTTCGTAAAGCGAATTTTTTTTTTTTTTTTTTTAAAAAAAAAAAAAAAAAAAAAAAAAAAAAAAAAAAAAAAAAATTTTTTTTTTTTTTTTTTTTTTTTTTTTTTTTTTTTTTTTTTTTTTTTTTTTTTTTTTTTTTTTTGTTGTTGTTGATGTTTTAAGCGTTTAGTTTCAAGGCTTCATCCGATGTGGTTGATGTCATTGGCCATAGGGAAACAGCGAAGAGACCGTGAAGAACAAAGCAGTGCAGATGATGGCGATACCTGCGGAATTAGGAAACGGTTGAATATGTTTGTATAAAAATAAGAGAGTTTAATGAACATTAAGAAGCAAAACATTTTATATTCTTTTGAAACCGGGAATCTATTGTATTGTCCCTTGGGTTGAGAAAGTGTCTATTGCCACAGGCAAACATTTTGCCAATGTACATATTGCAGGGAAGCTTGTAAAATAGGCATTCTATACAATGTCTGGTCATACTAATCAAGGTGTAAAGTATAATAGAAAGTAAACATGTTGCTTAGGCATTCTATAGAGTGTCTGGTAATGCCGGTCAAGTTATGAAATATACATAAATATAGTTCGTTCTTGGAATTCGAAGATAACCAATGCTTCAAATTCAGCTGTATTTAGTTAAGAGATGGTGAGCTGCTCAATTTGTCAATCTCACGCTGTCCTTCTAGACTATTTGTTCCAATGGCTTAATTTAAGTCAAGATGACTAGAGTAGTACAGGATGCAGTAGATGACGAGTAGTGTTTCTTGTGTTTCAATGCGCACTTTATTCGTTCTACTTTTCAGAAGTTGCCGGGATTTTCATTGAGCTAACGGCCTGCTGGACTCTAGCACCTGATTTCGATTAAAGAGTTTGCCTTCTCTTAGATTAGTTGCCATCCATGGTGTGAATTACACGAGACATTAAGACCAACTGCCTAGGCATTGTATCGAAAGCCTGACTGGACATCGGAAATGGTTATAATAACGTAAAAGTTAAAAGGACTTTTTATAAACAGATGTCTATCAGAAATTTTCTAGTCAAAGCCAAGACAGTGTAGAAAGTAGAAGTCGAGATGTGTATCAGAAGTTTTCCAGTCAAAGTCAAGAGAGTGTAAAACGGGTATTCAAGTATTAACATTTCTACATTATCACTACATCAGACCTGGTTAACGCTGAGTTAGTGTCATAGCAGTTTTTACCTCTCAAAAACGTAGTTTCAAGCTCCAAAGGGTAGAGTGGTCCATTGCGGGGGTGGGGGGGGCAATCAAAATATCACCTGAGTAACGAAATCTACTCAACTGCTTAGCACGTTAACACAAATAAATATACAGAATATGGTCTTCCGCTTTGTTTCTAAAGTATCAGAAAAGTTCTTAGGCAGGCACGTGGGCATTTATGTATTAAAAACGCAATCCTCTAAAGGAAATATTTTCTGGTTGGTTCATTTAGATCGAGACCGCAAATGTCAATCACTCTTAATCTATTTCGATTGGTATTTAGGTTCGTATTTATCTCAAAGCATTTTCTTAGAACTTCCTGGTAGCAAAATCAATATAGATAGTTCAGCATTCTTTGCGGAAGCCGCATTGAATTTCGGTTAGGAGACCTAGCTCCAGATTCAAGCCTTTCAGAAGGGCTTGGGCCAAGATCTTGCACACGATGGACAGCAGTGAATGTGGGAATGTCGCAAGCCTTGCGATTTCCTTTCTGTTTTTACATGTGGATAATTCAGACATCTTTGAAGTCATGTGGTAAAGTTTCCGTCTGCCAGATGATCTGGAATAGTGCAATAGCTTATCTGTTAGCCCTTATCCACCTTTTTTTCTATATTTCGGCAGGAATCATGTCGGAGCGAGGTTTTTTTTTTTTTAATCTCGTCAGCTTTCACACTCTGCAAAGAGTCTCACATCGGGTGCATTTACAACCGGATCTTGCTGCGGATAATCCTCCCTCACTGAAGCAAGCTGATTTCGCTGTGGAAATTGGGTCACCAAAGGAGGGCATTGTACAACCGACGTTTTTGCTCAAGTAGCGTTTGGATCGCTGAGTTATTTTCATCAAACGAATTCCTTGTGTTTGCTGTTTCCTGGTAGAGGGTCCGAGGCGCTCAGCTGCTGTGCTATACACCGACTTACGAAGTGTGGTCCACACTGTTTCCTCGTCCTGTTTTTCCAGTGTGATGGTATCAAGGCGTTCATTCAGAGTGTCAAAAAGGTTTGTCTCACTTCAGAGATTTTCAGCCTACTGATGGTGACGCGTTTTGCAGCTTTGGTGGCCTGAGGTCGTCCTTTAGATGGGAGGTGGATTCTCATGTTTTAGACGATGAGGTGGGGGTCCGTCCAGCATTCTGTTCCGCAAATGGCCTTAGTCACCCTCACACCCTGCAGTTCCTGTTTCTGATGATGACATAATCTATTCAGTGCCCGTGTTTTGAACGGAAGTGCATCCAGGTGGTCCTGTTACGCGTAGAGAGCATGACAGGGTTATTTGTGATTAGAAGGCAATATTCAGCACATGTCTTAAGTATCAGTAAGCCGTTGCTGTTGCACTTTCCAACACCATTATTCCACGTCACTCCCTCCCCCCCCCCTCAGTAGTTTTAGTCGCTGCCGACAAGTGCAATAAAACTGGTCAGAATGATGAGTATTTATGTATAACTTACTAGACGTAACATATCCGTCTCAAAGTAGACTATATAATTTATGTATAACTTTAGCAGATGGCATAGCCTCCCGATTAGACTAGATTATTTATATATAACTTACCAGGAATAGCATAGCATTCTCCACGTAGACTTAATGATTTATGTATAACTTACCAGAAAGATCATAGCTGACTACAAGTATACTAGATAATTTAGTTTAACTTACCAGGATCCCATATCCGTATCCAATTATTCCAGATAATTTAGGTATAAATTACGAGACATAGCATAACCACCTCCAAGTAGACTAGATAATTTATGTATAAATTACAAGACAGAGCATAGCCACCTCCATGTAGACGACTAGATAAATTAATTATAAAGTGCAAGACACAGCATAGCCTCCTACTAGTGGACTAGATAAATTTTATGTATAGTTTACCATACATAGTATAGCCTCCTTTTAGTAGACTTGATCATGTATGTAAAACTTACCAGACACAGCGACCTCCCGATTAGAATAGATAATTTATGTATAACTTACCAGACATCACATAGCCGCCTCCAAGTAGACTGGATCCTGTAAAAAGCATTGAAAACAATATTTAGAAAGGATTTCTAATGATAGAATTTAAATTAGGCATTTTTTAAGTATTTTTTTTTAGGTATGTTCTTTAAGTCACTCAAATCTGTAAAAAAAATATTTTCCGTATGAGATGGATCTTTGTAATTTAATCAAATTTCAGGGATAGAAATTAAACATGAGTTACTTTATGACAATAATCCAACGGCATTGCAAAGCAGTCACTAGTTTTTGTATCACCTCTACAGCATTCACAATGGTTATAATTGGAGCCTTCCCCACCTTGTGACATCCGGAACTGTTGGAAATGGCATCTGTTGGCATAATGACTTGTTGCAAACTGGTCTGTTCGCATCTTGATCTGGTGCAAAAAAGCCATGATAGCAGCTTGTCTTGATGCAAAACGCTCTGTCCGCAGCTTGATCTGGTGCAATCCTCCATGATGGCAACCTGTCTTGATGCACACTGATCTGCATGGTCGCCCCCTTCTCTGTCTTCCAAGGGGGTTCATCATTCTTTTCAGTGGCGCTATTGCAGTGTGCTATGTTTCAGTATTAGAATTTAATTAGACTCTAAGCCACTTTTCCACCGAAAGAACAACATCGTATTGCTTGTTTATCTTGTCACTCAACAAAAAACCAGTATTTATTCAGAAATTAAATGACAAAAAGAATACATTGTATTTGTGTAACTTTAAACTTGAAAATTAAATTATTATTTTTTTTACGGCTGGCTTTCCAATCATCCCACCCACCCCCCACCCCCAACCATGAACATTTCGGGAAACAATAGTCTTTTATTAAGCTAATTTTAAAAATTCCTTCCTTACCTTGATTTACTGAACATGACCACTTCCTCTTTCCGCATAAGGTGTCTCCTTAAAATAGTATCAGGAATTTAATATTATTTTTACGATCAAAACATATATGTAAGCAAAATTCATATTTATTATTGCCGTTGAATTAAGTGATACTTGTAATGAGTAGCCATATGGGAGCTGTCTTAACCGAAAAGAGGGTTCTTGGACCAAATTGGAAAGTAACATTAATCTGAAAAAACGGTGTGTCTGGCAATAAACTTAAGAGGTCATCGTTATGCATTAGATTTTCTAGCTTGAAAGGATAGTCCAACTACTCAAATGACCTACATCACAAGTTAACCCTATATGTACGGTACCTACCTCAACAACATATTTTAGCTTTGAATGACACAACAGTAACAAAATGCAACTCTGAATATGTTCTGAAAGGGGCTGCCTCAGAAACACTTAATACAGCTCTGAATATGTTCAGAAAGGGGCATGCCACAGAAACACTTAATGCAGCTCTGAATATGTTCAGAAAGGGGCATGCCACAGAAACACTTAATGCAGCTCTGAATATGTTCAGAAAGGGGCATGCCTCAGAAACACTTAATGCAGCTCTGAATATGTTCAGAAAGGGGCTGCCTCAGAAACACTTAATGCAGCTCTGAATATGTTCAGAAAGGGGCATGCCACAGAAACACTTAATGCAGCTCTGAATATGTTCAGAAAGGGGCTGCCTCAGAAACACTTAATGCAGCTCTGAATATGTTCAGAAAGGGGCAGCCTCAGAAACACTTAATGCAGCTCTAAATATGTTCAGAAAGGGGCATGCCACAGAAACACTTAATGCAGCTCTGAATATGTTCAGAAAGGGGCAGCCTCAGAAACACTTAATGCAGCTCTGAATATGTTCAGAAAGGGGCTGCCACAGAAACACTTAATGCAGCTCTGAATATGTTCAGAAAGGGGCTGCCACAGAAACACTTAATGCAGCTCTGAATATGTTCAGAAAGGGGCATGCCACAGAAACACTTAATGCAGCTCTGAATATGTTCAGAAAGGGGCTGCATCAGAAACACTTAATGCAGCTCTGAATATGTTCAGAAAGGGGCATGCCACAGAAACACTTAATGCAGCTCTGAATATGTTCAGAAAGGGGCATGACACAGAAACACTTAATGCAGCTCTGAATATGTTCAGAAAGGGGCAGCCTCAGAAACACTTAATGCAGCTCTGAATATGTTCAGAAAGGGGCATGCCACAGAAACACTTAATGCAGCTCTGAATATGTTCAGAAAGGGGCATGCCTCAGAAACACTTAATGCAGCTCTGAATAACAGAAACACTTAATGCAGCTCTGAATATGTTCAGAAAGGGGCATGCCTCAGAAACACTTAATGCAGCTCTGAATATGTTCAGAAAGGGGCATGCCACAGAAACACTTAATGCAGCTCTGAATATGTTCAGAAAGGGGCATGCCTCAGAAACACTTAATGCAGCTCTGAATATGTTCAGAAAGGGGCATGCCACAGAAACACTTAATGCAGCCCTGAATATGTTCAGAAAGGGGCTGCCTCAGAAACACTTAATGGGTTTGCAGAACCCCCAGTAAAGATGTTTACCACGTCTCGGCAAACCTGAGAGAAAGGATTACAAGGGACCCGGGGGGGGGGCTCAACTTATACTGAGTTGAATGTCACAAAACGAGGTTCTCTCAGCGTCGACTAACGACGTGGATCTAGAGGATTTATACACAGGGCACGGGAAAGTGTGCACACTACGTCACAAGCGTGAGAAATAGTGGTACTAGAAGTCATTATTTTCTTCTATTCAAGATTTGCTCTAGTGATCTTGAAGTTTGAAGCGCAGAAAACCCATATAGATTGGTACAATGAGAGACTTGGTCACTGATGGCAAAAAGCCGAGGCAGCCAAGTCATACACAGAAACACAAGTCACCGACGGTGGAGAGACGTCAGAGGAGAGCACGGTGACGTGCCAGAAGCTAACAGGATAGACACGTGGTATAAACTGGTTCACGGACACTAGAGCCTGTTTTCCCAAAAAACGAGCGGAACACGGCACAACTAACTTTTACTTTTATCAAATTGACAAAAACAAGGACCCAATGCACGCTGATTTCAGAGACAGTAGCGATTGGTCTACATTTGGGACGTCATGACAGTTTCAGAATTCATTGTGGAGAAGATGTTGTATGGCTCATGTAAGGTCATGCTTAGGACATACGAATAAGTGTTGTGTATGACTACTTTTTACAAACGGATAAAATAATTCTCAATTCCCTTAGAAACATAATCACAGAAAAGGGTGTGGGATATAGCAAAAATCTCTGGGATTGAATGGATTACAGGGACTGGGTGGATTATATCTGCTATCACGGGGAATGAATGGATTATAGCAAGGAACAAAAGGGGAGTGGATTATAGCAACAATGACAGTTCCTGTTATAGCAATAATAGTGTCTAGCAAATCGCTTCTAGAGGTAAAAGCTGCCGGCTTAATTATAGGTAGTGTGTTAGATTTATCCCGAAAAAATTCTAGGAATTGGATGACCCTATCCATTCTTTAGGACAAGCTAAAAAATAAATAAGGTTTCACAAACAAGGGAAGTGTGAGTAATGGTAGGGCGCTACACATTAAATCGCTCAACACACACACTTTGACACAGCTCAAACTTGAACGCTTTAAACTCTTTACAAAGACTGTTGAATCACCGTAGTGACCCCAGCAAGCCTTGCAATTTACAGCAATGCAATTTTAACAACAATAAAGTTGTGATAAAATGCTTGAGGCAAGTGTCACTTACTGTAAACAGTAGGAAGCAGCTCTGTAGGGTTACTATCAGTATAACGATAAGTGTGGTAACCTATCAATAAATGCTGGAAGGAAAAATAAGTTCTCATGGTTATGTTGCACTTGACACGAATAATCTTGTCGTCCCGCGCTAGACATCGGCAGGAATTCGGAGGCAGTTGCTATAACTGAGCGCAGGCTTCTGTCCTCAGATCTGATATTGTACCCGGAATCTGGAAAATTAAAATAATGTAAGCCTTTGTTAGATTCTCGTATTGCATTGATAATAATAAAATCATAATAACGATATGATAATATTAAAATTATAATAATAAAATGATGATAATAATCATAATAATAAATCTTGCTATGTTTCTTAAATGGCCTTCAAAAATGTTGCAAATATGAAAACTGTGTGAATGGGTGTTTTTTTTCGTTTTTCACCGGCAATTTAACCACTAGTGTTATGATCACAGTAACCAGAAAATCACGCCAGCAACAGTTCGACTTAAGAGCAAATCAATAGTTGTGTTTATGAAGAGGACCAAAAAAAAAGGCAATGGGTTTATGGATTAAAAATATTTTATCATAATTTTTAAAAGTTAGATTTGTAAAATTTATTCCCGACTCTAAAAAATTCGAACTGTTAACAAAAAGTGGTTCTCAAACCTTGTCAAACATTTTTCGCCCTTGCTAAATCCAGGTTTTGCCCTGGCGCCCTGTGTCATTTATAAAAACGACAAACACTTTTTAAAATGTTTTGTAAATATTAAAATAACCACTATAGTCAGAAACATGGGCGTCAAGTGGGGGCCTGCATCCTTGCCACTGTTGTGGGTCTCGTTCTTTTCATTGGACCAAAGATTATACGTATTGGAAAAATAACTAATTTATTATTATATGTAGATGGAAGGGGTGGGGGTGCATGAAACCGAAATGTGTCAGGGGGCTTCCAAAAGTCAGACGCATACTCGGGAACGAAATAAGTAAAATGGCAAACACGAAAGTTGACAATTCGCGGTTTAGTAGGATATGACAATGCGAGATTTGGTAGGATATGACAATGTGAGATATAGTAGGAGATGGCAATGCGAGATTAAGTAGGAGATGCCAATGCGAGATTAAGTAGGAGATGCCAATGCGAGATTAAGTAGGAGATGCCAATGCGAGATTAAGTAGGAGATGCCAATGCGAGATTAAGTAGGAGATGCCAATGTGAGATTAAGTACGAGATGCCAATGCGAGATTAAGTAGGAGATGCCAATGCGAGATTAAGTAGGAGATGCCAATGCGAGATTAAGTAGGAGATGCAAAAGCCAGATTAAGTAGGAGATGCCAATGCTAGATTTAGTAGGAGATGACAATGCGAGATTTAGAGATGCAATTAGTGATTTAGTAATAGATTGAAATGCTAGATTTGATAGGGGATGAAAATGCGATATTTAGTAGTAGATTACGATGCGAGATATAGTAGGATATGACAATTGGAATTTTGGTAGGAGATGATAATTCGGTAGCTACTAGTATAGGTTTTAGTCAAGAGTTATTTTTGAGACCCGCTGGCTCACACTCGCTCCATTGCTACCCCACGTGATATTACAAAATTAAGCTGGGCCTTACACTAATAAGAATGATTCAATGATCAATGGAAATTAGCCTGGTCACCTTTACCATGACCCAGCTTAAACAATGCACTCATTCTGGCCAAGCGTCCCAAGCGACGCATATGAGAATGAAGGGACACGCCTCCCTGTACTCAGCATAAAAGGCACCCTCTAATCATTTAACGTCCTCTTTCACCCGAAGTTTGTCCGTCAGCAGAGCCTGGCTAGTTATTGTGTTGTGATAATGTACGTAAAGTAAAACAGGGGACCTATAAGAGCAACTTAAAACAACACAAGGTAACATTTGGTGACTCTTAACAGTTATTACAAATTAGGTTGCTTCTTTGGCATAGCTCCACTGGGAGTCACGACCAATAAAACTAAATTAAAATTAGAAGTCGATAGATTTATTTGCAATAAATAATTTTCACCTCAGCCTTTGCTAGGCAGAAACTCTTTGATTATAATTTTGTAAAAGGAAATACCGATGCAAACAAAGAATACGCAGTCTAGTGGGATATTAGACGGTACCACAGAAAATCAATTTAAAAATCAACTAAATATTTATGTTAACTTAACTTACAGGAGCCATTCCATCCCTCGAGAAGTAAAGTCCAGAGATCTCTCCTTCCTGGGGCGGATGTCCTATGTCGGAGACGTTGATGAAGCCAGTAATAATTATATAATCAACATCTGCCAAATAACCATTACCGCAACTTTTTTTCTTGTAATCCACATGCTCTATGAACGCCCTTTGCCTGGGCATTACTAATTCTGTAATAAAAATAAAAACAAAGAAGCTTTTCTTGTTATTGTTTTTTTTTTATTATTATTATTTCTCCACACTCACCCACACAAAAAAAAACAACTTCATATAAAAATATTATTTAAAATTAAACATATTTAGTGAGGAAAATTGGATTAATGTATTCGTTATTTAAATGCACATTATCTCTAACTCTATTAATATCCTGAACGATTTTTAGTAAGGCAATTTAAGGTTAAGTAAGACTCAATTACAAGCCCCCGCCCCCCCCCCACCAGGTGCGCCCCCGAATTATTTTTTTCACAGCTCCTGAACTATATGAATATTTTAAAGCCCAACCCGTTATTACGTATCATCTAATTTGGGGTGAATTCTGTAAAACAAAAGAAAATCTTACGCATTAATTACAGTTGCATAGTTTCTAGGAGTCTCATTTAGCACGGTTTTAATTTTATCTGGATTTTATGGAGCGATGCAAAATTAATTGACAGCACCCAACTAATCTGAAAACTATTTTTGTTCAATGGGCCACATTTCTAATCTTTCCACACACAGTGACATTATGGTATACTCTTGTCACTTCTAATCTTACCACACACAGTGACATTATGGTATACTCTTGTCACTTCTAATCTTACCACACACAGTGACATTATGGTATACTCTTGTCACTTCTAATCTTACCACACACAGTGACATTATGGTATACTCTTGTCACTTCTAATCTTACCACACACAGTGACATTATGGTATACTCTTGTCACTTCTAATCTTACCACACACAGTGACATTATGGTATACTCTTGTCACTTCTAATTTTACCACAGACAGCGACATTATTGTGTACCTTTTGCCACTTCTAATCTAATCACACACAGAGACATTATGGTATACAATTTGCCCTTTCCAATTTTACCACACACATTGACATAATGGTATACTTTTTTGCTCACAGTTAATGATTCATCATCAAATTATTCTTTACCAAGCCACATCCTTACTGTTAATGTTGTGGAAAGGGTCGACCAACACTCGCTCTATTAAAAATAATATTTGTTTATGAGCAGAATCCATTACAACTGGGGTCAAGCGTTAACAGTTTTAAATTATCTCTCACCTTGTTTGCTGACGGCAAATATTACAATGAGACAAACGACAAGTTCAGTTAATTTCTGCATTGTTGGAAGCAAAATATTAGCTCACTGGAACCAAACTCTCTTAACTTCAGGATCTTGTCACGTGAACCAAAACCTCTTAGACACAGGATCTTGTCACTTGAACCAAAACCTCTTAGACTCAGGATCTTGTCACTTGAGACAAAACCTCTTAGACTCAGGATCTTGTCACTGGTAGCAAAACATCTTAGACTTAGGATCTTGTCACTGGAACCAGAACCTCTTAGACTCAGGATCTTGTCACCGGAACTAAGCTCTCTTAGACTCAGGATCTTGTCACTGAAACCAAAACCTCTTTGACTCTGGATCTTGTCACGGGGCGCTAGACGTCTTAGACTTAGGATCTCGTTATTGATGGAAAATAAGATTGGGGAACAAATAATATTAGTTAAAAATCATTTTGTTTAAATTTAATAAGTTACTCGTCTCTGCTTTAAAGAATGTGTCACTACTAGTGATATACAAGTGATATGCAGGTTAGGGCTTCACAGGTAGTTGTAGTTTATGTGTTAAGCTGCTAAGCACATCACTAGTGCAACTGTTCAGGATAATGGGTCGATATGAAATTGAGAACCATTTTCTTTTCCCCTTCTACTTCTTGTACACTTAAGGCGCCGCGTGGTATCAGACTTAATGACTTAAGTTTTGGGGAGGGATTCATTGTGAAACCAAAATTAACTTGACGTGTAGCTATTTGGTCACCGTAAAAGTTTCTAGCCATGGTCTCACTATGAGAAACATTTGAGCTAAAATATATAGGTGAATGCTCAGTGTTATTAGCTTTGAAGTAGAAGTGCTTTAGTTTTTTATTTTGCTTTATTTATAGTCTTGATGAGCCGATATTGTTATTGGATATATGATTATTTACTAGGCGATATTGTAATTTGATATATGATTATGTATGTGCCGATATTTTAATTGGGCCTACATTCCTTTTTACATAGGGTGAGAAGTATTAATGAAATAAACTTGTTTTAAAAGAAAGTATTTTTAAAATATTTCTTTTGAGATTTCCTATATGGCCCCCCGGTTTCACAGGGAAAAAAAAATTTTAGCCCACAAATTCAAAAAACGATACGATACAGGTTTACTTACCTACTGAAATAAAGATGATAAATACTTCTTTTTATATATTTACAAAATTACAGCCTCCAATTTTCAAACTGAATCGCAGCCAAGAAGTTCGATGTCCTTGGTGACATGGCAAGCATTTTTAAAAACAAAATCTAAAATTAATTACTTACATATTTTTGTTGTTGTAAGTATCTTGTTTATTAATATTGAGAAATAGCTTTCAGTCCGAGGGAATGATAGATTTTTCTCCTTATTTCTAAGTTCTAACTCTGTTACTGTAAAGAAATAGATGACGGAATAATTTTAAGGTCATGAGAAAAGGATCTTTTCTTTCGTTTCATTAAGCGCTGACATTAACATTGGCATATTTCTTACAAACAAACCAGCTCTTTTAAAACACGCAAAGAAATGGCGCGCATTGGAAGAAATAAGTTTTGATGATGATATGTTAAAAAGATTTGCCTTATCTGTATATTATAATATATAAACTGAGGTTATATGGATACTAATGGTAGGTCCTTTGCGATAATGTCTACCTGCTAGTGCAAAAACACATCGGAATTCCTAACTTACAAAAGGAGTATCTATGTAATGATATTTACATCTCTAATATACTTATGTTGTGAGAAGTATGGATTTAATACGCCTACCCTACCCCCTTTCACGCCCCTATACTAGATATTTTTTCCTCTAAACATGACCTTAAACTAACAAATCTTGTTATTATCATTAAAGAAGTATACTGAGAGACAATTTTTACGTTAGAGAAATACTTTAGATATCATGTGATTTTTTAAATTGTTAAATGTTGGGTCTACCATAGACCTTTTTGTTCCCTTGAACTACATTTTTTTGTCTTCATAACTTTACAACAAAAACTCTATACATATATTTTCCATGAACGGAATTTGATGAGTTGATATCAACATCAGAAATTTAAGCAAATTTGGCGTTGTTGTTGTTGTTTTTGTTTTTTTAATTAGACATTGTCGTAAAATCGTAAAACAAAGAAATCGTTCATGTTAAGAAGAATCTCGCAACCGTTTTTCAAGTCTATAAAAGACTTGACTGTCTTTTTTCTTTTTTTTTTTTTTTAAAGTTGTTAATCTCATAAATATAGACACATCCGCTTTACTTTTCGCAAAGTAAAAACCGAAATGTATTTTCATGTTTTGAAAGAAAGTATTATCCCACCTCCATGTTTCAAACTACCATTTTTGAGTGTGTAAAATGATTGGGTTTTGATACTTATGGAAAAGTGCCGACTTTTTTTGTTAACTCCGTANCAGTGGGAAAAGGGCGTAGCTAAGGTGGGCATTGGGGGCATATGTACCCAGGCGCCAAACTAGCGGGGGAAGCTAATGATCTATACGGCTACAGTGTTAATGGATGAAAATAATGGGTTTCAGAGTTTAGCGAAAAAAAAAAGGGGGGGGGGAGTAAAAATGAATATTTCCTCTGGCACCAAAGACTCACGTCGGTGACGTAGAAAGGGGGGGGGGAATATTTGGTCTTCCCGTGTGTCATTTTTTTCCCTTTAGATTGAGTGGCGGGATTTTCGGACAATATCAGAGTTTCTAAAAAGTTAACCTACCGAGACTGGCGCTAAAACTAGGCACGCCGCTGGGCAGTGTATATATCAGCACCATAATTGGTTGTCATTGTTATCGGGAATTATGGCGGAAATCGAGCACCCCAATGGCTTTTCCTAACCAGAAAATTTGTGATTGTTTAGCAATCAATGTGGTCATTTTGGAGGATACATGATATACTCCAAAAGACTATATTTGATTAGGGAAATTAATTTTTCAAGCGTCAGTGGAGGCATTATGGCGCTCAGTGCCATATATAAAATAATTTCATTTTGTTTGTGCTGCACTCTAGATAATCATTTGAAACAAGATTAGATTTAACCACGTTAAGTCACACTGATCGGAGTCAAGGAAGGAAGTAGAAAAAAATTGAGGAATCTGAAGAGTCTTGAGTAAAAATAATAAATTCAAAATGCATTGTGGTGCAAATTCAGTGTATCTTTCAGACAATGTGTGAAGGGTCATTTCAGACTTTCATTTATTCACTATCAGATATCTCGTGGAGAAATGCTAAGAATACATCAACATACACAAAATATATGTGGACCAAAAATCAACTTATGATAGCATTTACAGGAAATACCTGTACGATGCTCTCCTGGAACTTGGAGTCCCTAACAAACTTATCCGACTCATACATATGACGATGGCTAGCTCGAAAATTAGAATCAAAGTACAGAGATAGTACTCGACGGAGTCCCAATTATTCAGGGCCTCAGACAAGCAAATCCATGTATCCTTTTCAAAATCCAGTTAGAAACATACGTGTGAGCACCAGAGAGGTAGTACAGAGCAACCAACAGAAACTTTTTAAAGCCAGCCACTGCAATACCTGGCATTCACAGACGATATAGCATATCGTAGGAACAGCAATGTTATAATTAAAAATTTCAGGGAACTTGAAGATGTCAAGATCACAGATGGTCTTGATGTAAATAAATCGAGGGCAATAGATATTATTTTATGATAATGCCAGGAAATACGCACACTGATAACAACATCAATATATATGAAAAGCCACATATTTGAGAGAGTAGCTACTTTCAAATATCTAGGGGTGACTATAAATAAGTAAAGGAGACACAATCGGAGGTGAAAGAAAGGAAAATAGCATGCAACAGTTCGTATTTCAACTTACAAAAGCTACTACGGAGCGAAAACCTTTCTAGGGGAACAAAGAGCAATATGCACCACTACCATAAGAACAGTAGTAACTTAAGCAAGTGAGACTTGGTTCCAACCAGAAAACCCGAAAACCTGCTCAATATATGGCCCCATGACAGACAATTTTGATTTGAGAATCCGTAAAAACCAAAAGCTATAATAATTGTACAAATACCCATCCATTGTCCATAGAATAAAAAAGGCGGACTGCCCTGGACATGACACATTGAAAGAATGCCGGATTCTAGAGCAGCAAAAACGATCGACATGCAGAAACCTAGGGGCAGATGGCTCACCGACCGACCAAGACTGAGAAGGATTGACGATTTAGAGAAAGACTTACAAAGGTTGGGGGTTCGTGCATGGAGGCGGAAAGCGATGGATCGATCCAAATGAAAAAAAAATGTGGTGGAGCAGGCCAGAGCCCTACACATAGCCTACTTGGGATTAAGCGCCACTGATGAAGATATTTCAGACTTTTGTGTGGGAAGCGCTAGAAATAGCCACATTAATAGGACATCACTAACTCTTCCAACAGCCCAATATTAACTAAATTCATTCCAGATGGAAGCTTTAGCTATGCTTTTTTGTCGAGAGATACTCCCCTAGCGTAGACACGCCCTCCCTAGCGTAGACACGCCCTCCCTAGCTTAGACTCGCTCTTTAAAACTTTGTAGGCCCCGGAAAATGTTTGATAAATTCAAAATGAAAGAATGCATTTTTGTACACAGTTGAATATAGTTTTACATCATTGTACACTAACTGGGGATTAACGAGAGAGATACTATTTAAGATTTTAGGTGTCACTTGACCTCGGAGCCATCGTGTGAGGTCTGCCACCCGTATAGGTGCATGGGGCCTCGTATTTTTAAGGGGCTTAAAGTTGTGCTTCAAAATATAAACAAATACAAATACCAATAAATACGAATAAGAAAAAGTACAATTTTAGCTCATAATCAGGAGCAGCCAATTTTGAGAACACTACGATATTTATAATCGAATTATGTGAGCCTTTAACAAGATTAACCTGAACGCTATGGATCATCAATATATATCGAACAAGCGATATTTTACTGGTTCCATTAATTGTAATCGACGAAAGGCAAACATTTATATTACTTTTAAAAATGTTATAATTTTTTTTAGATTATTAATTTTTATTTAAAAATTATTGTTTTCTTACACATTCCCCCCCCCCCCTTCCTCCCCCCCCCCCCGTGGGGGCACTTGGCTTGCTCCGGAAGGTATGCCTGAAAGAAACCCTGACAATCTCTCTTTTTTTACAAATGTAATACCATATTTTATATTACTTTTAAAAATGTTATAATTTTTTTTTGATTATTAATTTTTATTTAAAAATTATTGTTTTCTTACACCTTCCCCCCCTCCCCTTCCCCCCCCCCCCCCCGTGGGGGCACTTGGCTTGCTCCGGAAGGTATGCCTGAAAGAAACCCTGACAATCTCTCTTTTTTTACAAATGTAATACCATAGGATTTAAATATACTGCCATCCACGTAAAAATGTACACACCCTTTTTCCTACCCCCGATATGCATGTACCTATAGATGGTTAAGTATTTATCATATTCACTCCTTTATTCTGAGACATATCTTATGCTGCCTGGGGAAAAATGAATTATCTTCCAACAGATTGTATTCCTCTCCATACGCAATCACATATTTTATTGCATTTGCTCTTCATACGTTTTTTTCTTATTTGGATGATTTATGTGTGCATTAGTGAATGCTATATGGCTTTGTATTTTCGCTGCACTGATTGACTTAAACGACATTTTCTTAAAAACACAAAGCTAACCTTTATTTGTGTTTTTTGTTTTTTTATAATCTAAAAATCAATCAAAATTTATTAATTTTACTTTTAAGAAGGTGAAAATATATTGTGAGTTTGTCACGCGCGGTTATAAAATAAAAGTACTTGAAGTTTTGGCTAAAAGGGCAATTCGCTCTATGACGTCATTTGCATGTTTATTTATCAAACAATAATTTTAATCTTCTTTCGCAATATCAACAATGAACTAAAAAACGCACCAAAACCTACTAATGTTTGGTTTTTCCCGATAAATGTGATATGGTGTAATTCTTTGATAATATTTGTTTTCCTATCTTGCAAATGCAAATAAAATGCTTATAATAGTTACATAATTGTTATTTTAAATTTATGTGTAAGTTATATCAATAATAAATAAAACTTTTAGCAGAAACATTTTATTTTTGCACTTCTACAAAATTGTTCTGTCTGTATGTCTGTCTTTTGTGTGTATGTGTGTGTGTGGTCGGTCTGTTTGTGTATGTATGTGCATATGTATGTATTTACGTGAATGTATGTGTGTCTGTATGACTGTCTGTCTGTATGTATGGAAGCATGTGTACATGTATGCTTGTATGGATGGGTGTATGTTTGGATGGTGTCCTCGTTTTATAGCCATTTTCATTGTTTCTATAGTCTAGTAGTTACTATCCTAATGTCTCACTTTTATTTTACTTAGTTTACATGTTTTTAATAATTGTAAAGCGCTTAGAGCTCTAAGGTAAGCGCTATATAAAAATGACTAAATAAATAAATAAATAAATAAATTTAAAAAATGAGTTAAATAAAGTTCTGTATAGAAAATGAAAACTCAAGACACAAAAATGCATTTAAACTGATTTTATTAATTGAAATAGTAAGTACACTTCTGTTTATGGCTAATTTATATTATTCTTATTTTTAAACTGTTGTTATTACACGTTTTTAAAAATTTATACGTATACTACGCGATTCAATTGTTGCTATTTAAATCTTATTATACAGCGTTTTAATACTATTTTCAATAACTGAATTTATTTATTTATTTTTTTAATATATTTTCTTTGCATATGCTTATGATGAATATTTCTAATTTTTCGTAAAGCGAATTTTTGTGTTGTTTTTTTTTTGTGTTGTTGGTGTTTTGAAGCGTTTAGTTTCAAGGCTTCATCCGATGTGGTTGATCTCATTGGCCATAGGGAAACAGCGAAGGGACCGTGAAGAACAAAGCAGTGAAGATGATGGCGATACCTGTGGAATTGGGAAACGGTTGAAAACGTTTGTATAAAAATAAGAGAGTTTAATGAACATTAAGAAGCAAAACATTTTATATTCTTTTGAAACCGGGAATCTATTGTATTGTCCCTTGGGTTGAGAAAGTGTCTATTGCCACAGGCAAACATTTTTCCAAATGTACATATTACAGGCGAAGCTTGTAATGCAGGAATTCTATGCAATGTCTAGTCATACTGGTCAAGGTGTGAAAAATATGAGAAAGTTAACATGTTGCTTAGGCATTCTATAGAGTGTCTGGTAATGCCGGTCAAGTTATGAAATATACATAAATATAGTTCCTTCTTGGAATTCGAAGATATCCAATGCTTCAAGTTGAGTAGTAGCATTGACTTGTGCTGCTCAATTCGCCAGTGTCACGCTGTCTTCCTTCACTATTTGTTCCGATGGCTTAATTTTAGTCAGGAGGACTGGAAATAGTACAGGAGACAATAGATGACCTGTGCACTTTACTCGTTCTACGTTTCAGAAGTTGTCGGAATTTTCATTGAGTTAAACGACCTACTGGACTCTAACTCCAGGTTTTGATTTAATTTCAAGAGTTTGCCTTATCTAAGATGAATTGCATTCCACAATGTGAATTACATGATGACATTAAAACCAACTGCCTAGGCATTGTATAGAATGCCTGACTGGACATGGGCAAAGTAAATAACGAAAAAAAGTTGAAAGGACTTTTTATAAACAGATGTCTATCAGAAATGGTAGAGTCAAAGTCAAGAATTTGTAGAACGTGCAAGTCGAGATTTCTATCAAAAGTTTTCTTGTCAAAAGTGAGAAAGTGAAGACCGTGCGAGTCGAGATGTTTATCAGAAGTTTTCTAGTCAAAGCTAAGAGAGTGTAGAACATGCGAGTCTAGATGACTCTCGGAAGTTTTCTAGTCAAAGCTAAGAGAGTGTAGAACATGCGAGTCTAGATGACTCTCAGAAGTTTTCTAGTCAAAGCTAAGAGAGTGTAGAACATGCGAGTCTAAATGACTCTCAGAAGTTTTCTAGTCAAAGCTAAGAGAGTGTAGAACATGCGAGTCTAGATGACTCTCAGAAGTTTTCTAGTCAAAGCTAAGAGAGTGTAGAACATGCGAGTCTAGATGACTCTCAGAAGTTTTCTTGTCAAAGCTAAGAGAGTGTAGAACATGCGAGTCTAGATGACTCTCAGAAGTTTTCTTGTCAAAGCTAAGAGAGTGTAGAACATGCGAGTTTAAATGACTCTCAGAAGTTTTCTAGTCAAAGCTAAGAGAGTGTAGAACATGCGAGTCTAGATGACTCTCAGAAGTTTTCTTGTCAAAGCTAAGAGAGTGTAGAACATGCGAGTTTAAATGACTCTCAGAAGTTTTCTAGTCAAAGCTAAGAGAGTGTAGAACATGCGAGTCTAGATGACTCTCAGAAGTTTTCTAGTCAAAGCTAAGAGAGTGTAGAACATGCGAGTCTAGATGACTCTCAGAAGTTTTCTTGTCAAAGCTAAGAGAGTGTAGAACATGCGAGTCTAGATGACTCTCAGAAGTTTTCTTGTCAAAGCTAAGAGAGTGTAGAACATGCGAGTCAATATGACTCTCGGAAGTTTTCTAGTCAAAGCTAAGAGAGTGTAGAACATGCGAGTCTAGATGACTCTCAGAAGTTTTCTTGTCAAAGCTAAGAGAGTGTAGAACATGCGAGTCAATATGACTCTCAGAAGTTTTCTAGTCAAGGCTAAGAGAGTGTAGAACATGCGAGTCTAGATGACTCTCAGAAGTTTTCTAGTCAAGGCTAAGAGAGTGTAGAACATGCGAGTCTAGATGACTCTCAGAAGTTTTCTAGTCAAAGCTAAGAGAGTGTAGAACATGCGAGTCAATATGACTCTCGGAAGTTTTCTAGTCAAAGCTAAGAGAGTGTAGAACATGCGAGTCTAGATGACTCTCAGAAGTTTTCTAGTCAAAGCTAAGAGAGTGTAGAACATGCGAGTCTAGATGACTCTCAGAAGTTTTCTAGTCAAAGCTAAGAGAGTGTAGAACATGCGAGTCTAGATGACTCTCAGAAGTTTTCTTGTCAAAGCTAAGAGAGTGTAGAACATGCGAGTCTAGATGACTCTCAGAAGTTTTCTTGTCAAAGCTAAGAGAGTGTAGAACATGCGAGTCAATATGACTCTCGGAAGTTTTCTAGTCAAAGCTAAGAGAGTGTAGAACATGCGAGTTTAAATGACTCTCAGAAGTTTTCTAGTCAAAGCTAAGAGAGTATAGAACATGCGAGTTTAAATGACTCTCAGAAGTTTTCTAGTCAAAGCTAAGAGAGGGTAGAACATGCGAGTTTAAATGACTCTCAGAAGTTTTCTAGTCAAAGCTAAGAGAGTATAGAACATGCGAGTTTAAATGACTCTCAGAAGTTTTCTAGTCAAAGCTAAGAGAGTGTAGAACATGCGAGTCTAGATGACTCTCAGAAGTTTTCTAGTCAAAGCTAAGAGAGTATAGAACATGCGAGTTTAAATGACTCTCAGAAGTTTTCTAGTCAAAGCTAAGAGAGGGTAGAACATGCGAGTCTAGATGACTCTCAGAAGTTTTCTAGTCAAAGCTAAGAGAGTGTAGAACATGCGAGTCTAAATGACTCTCAGAAGTTTTCTAGTCAAAGCTAAGAGAGGGTAGAACATGCGAGTCTAGATGACTCTCAGAAGTTTTCTAGTCAAAGCTAAGAGAGTGTAGAACATGCGAGTCTAAATGACTCTCAGAAGTTTTCTAGTCAAAGCTAAGAGAGTGTAGAACATGCGAGTCTAAATGACTCTCAGAAGTTTTCTAGTCAAAGCTAAGAGAGTATAGAACATGCGAGTGTAGATGACTCTCAGAAGTTTTCTAGTCAAAGCTAAGAGAGGGTAGAACATGCGTCGAGATGTCTGTCAGAAGTTTTCTAGTCAAGAAAGTGAGCAGGAGTTAAACATTTATGCATTAGCAATATAGCAGAACTTGTGAACTCTGAGTTAGTGACAGAGCAGTTTTCACCTCTAAAAAACGTAGATTTAAGCTCCAGAGAATATTTGGTCACTTAGCGAGCGTGGCAAAGGGGGCGGGGGCATTCAAAATAACGACTGTGTAAGGAAATCCACTCAACTGATTTGTAAGTTAACACAAATAATTATACAGGATATGGTCCTCCGCTTTGTTTTTGTGAGGATCTCAAAAGGTCTTAGGCTGCCACTTTGGCAGTTAATTATTAACAACGCGATTCTCTAAAAGAATGACATTCTAGTTGGTTCATTAAAATCGAGAACTTAAACGCCAATAACTGTTATTCTATTTCGATTGCTTACGGTTTGAACACACACAAAATTCGGTAACGTTTTATTGAAAACATTGAAAACAATTATTTATCACCAGATGAACGAAGCAAATCAGAAAACTTCCGAAGCAGTAGTTTTTTTTTTTTCGAGAGTGCGTAGTATAAGTCTTAAAAATCGTAATTACTGTGGCGAAAGCGTAAGGGTTATCAGCTCTGCTAGAGTCTACTTTAGGCCTGCACAACTCAAAATGTAATACTTTCACAAAAACGTGTAGTATGTGACGTAATAGTGTATCAAAACTTGTGCAGGCCGTAATGCTTTATCAAAAACGTATGCGGGTAGAAAGAAAATAGTACAGGGGAGTGGGAAAGCTATTAGGAAAATAATAATAAAAAATGATATTTTTACTTCCCGGGCCTCAAAGCGAGTGATGGCGGGCCTCATGCGGCCCGAGGGCCAGGTGTTTTTCAGGCATAGTCTACTTATTAGTTTTAAGTCAAGATTTACCATAATGTAAGGAGACACAAATAACTTGGATCTCTTATATCTATGTGTAGAAGTATTTTATATCTCCAATTACATTTTTAAAACATACGATGAAGTACCCATGAAATGAAATATGAGACAGATTATCCTAGCCTGCTAATGGAATAGATAATTTACGTATAAATGACATACCCGTTATAACACTACAATGATTTCCACTACATAGGCTAGATCATGTAGGTATAACTTACCAGACATAGAATGGCCGCCTCCAAGTAGACTAGATAATTTATATATATTGTTGTTCGTCGTCAACATCGAATAGGACCATCTATTTATCCGGTTTGGTGTGGAGGGGGGTGAGTAGGCGGCGGTGAGTTTGTTGGGCATGCTAGTCCGATTTGTGCTCGCGGGCAGGGAATAGTTGATGTAGTCGGTGATCTAAGGTTGCACTTTCGGGCTAGTCTGCGAGTCTCAAGTCTGTGGTTATCCTATTGGCTTCATAGGATTTAGCACCATTCTTTACAGCTGATCTTTAACTGTCTGTGTCCTGGGCTGTCGTCATCCATTCAAAAGGGTTGATCCTAAAGGCCTTTATTGCCGCTTTCATTGAGTCTTTGTAAAGCTTTGTTTTGATCCTTTGGGGAGCGCTAGCCTATTGTGAGTTAGCCCAAAAATATCTGTTTAGGAAGCCAGTTGCCTTCCATACAGGATACGAGTTTCATTCAACTGAGTTTAGACTTCATCAGGGTGGTGAAGAAGCTAGGTAGGTTTGCTCTAGTGTGGACATCCGTGTCAGGCACTTGTCTTGCCACCTGATGCCGAGGAGTTACAGCGTATAGATGCGTCTACTGATGGTGATGCTAAGTTCAACTTATGGATTACTTGGCGCTGGCAAATACAACACGTACGTCTTCTTTGTGTTGATTGTAAGGCCAAATTGATTGCAGGCCTCAGAGAAGATACACACGCTGTGTTGCATAGCGGCTACTGAGGCACAGTTGAGGGCAAAACTGTTCGCAAAAAGAAGCTCTTCGATGGTGTTATGTTTGACATTGGTTTTAACTTGAAGCCTTGTAAGTTTGAAGAATGATCCTTCGGTGCTGAAACGTACTGGCAAGCCCCTAGTGGAGTCCTTGAACGCATCAGACAGCATTGCAGAATACATAACACTGAAGTGTCTGGAAGCCAGGACATAGCCCTGCTCACATCGTTTGTAAACGGGAATGCTGGAGATGGCTGACCATTGCCCAGCACTCGGGCCATCATGCCATCATACATTTGACGGATGATGGTGAATTGGTTTGGCATCCGTACTTCTTCATTGACCCTGTAAAGAGCTTTATTCAGATCAATATATGTAAAATTAGGGTCTGTATTTTGCTCATGATATTTCTCTTGGAGCTGCCTGGCAGCAAACACCATTTCGATAGTTCCACGTTGTTTGCGGAAACTGCATTGACTTTCGTTTAGGGACCTTATAGCTTTAAATATGCATTCAAGCCGTTCAAAATGGCTTGAGCAAAGATCTTGCACACTATGGATAGCATTGATATTCAGCTGTGATTATCGCAAGCCTTGCGGTTTCCTTGTCTGGCCAGTATGATGGTATCAGGGCATTTATCCAGGGTGCCTACAATGGTTTTTATCACATCTTAGATCTTCAGCCTACGGATTTAGAGACGTTTTGGAGGTTTGGTGGCCTGAGGTCATCTCTTGGGTTGGATGTGAATTTTCATATTTGAAGCGATGAGGCGATGGTCAGACTAGCATTCTGAATCGCTAATGGCCTTAGTCACTCTTAAATCCTGCTGGCCTCAGTTTCTGACGATGAAATAATCTATTAAGTGCCGGTGTTTTGAATGGGGGTGCATCCAGGTTGTCCTGTTTCACCTAGAGAGCCTGATAGCTATGTCTGGATTAGAAGACAATTTTCAACACAGGTCTGAAGTAGCAGTAGGCCGTTGCTGTTGCATTTTATAAAACCATAATTCTACATCATCACCCCCACTAAGTATATGTAGTTGCTGCCGACACGTGCAATGAAATTTGCAAGAATGATGAGTATTTATGTATATAACTTACCAGACGAAACATATCCTCCTCCTCGTAGACAATATAAATTCGGTATAACTGAACCAGACATAGCATATCATCTCGATTAGACTAGATAATGTATATATAACTTACCAGACATCACATATCCGCCTCTAAGTAGACTAGATCCTGTAAAAAGCATTGAAAACTATTTAGGAAGGATTTCTAATTTTAGAATTAAAATTACGAAGTTTTGAAATGTTTTTTAAGTCACTCATATCTGTTAAAAATTGTTACGTAAGAGATGGATCTTTGTAATTTAATCGAATTTCAGGGACAGAAATTAAACGTGAGTTAATTTATGGCAATAATCTGACGGTATTGGAAAGGAGTCACTAGGTTTGGTGTCACCTCTACAGCATTCACAAATGTTATAATTGGAGACTTCTCCACCTTGTGACATCCGGAACTGTTGGAAATGGCATCTGTTGGCATAGTGACTTGATGCAAAATGTTTTGTTCGCAGCTTGATCTGGTGCAAACAGCCATGATAGCAACCTGACTTGATGCACACTGATCTGTTGGAACTTTGTTTCGGTGCAAAAAGCCACGATGACAACCTGATTTGATGCACACTGATCTGCGTGGTCACCCTCCCCCTTCTCTGTCTTCCATTACGATTTACTCCTTTCAGTGTGGCTCTTGTCGTATGCTATATTTCATTTTTAAAATTTAACTAGACTCTAAGCCCCTTTCCCATTGAAAGAAAAAAAAACGTTGTTGCTTGTTAATCTTACATCTCAACTTTAAAAAAAACAACACTATTTATTCATAAATTAAATGAAGAAAGAATAAATTGTATTTGTGTTACACAAAAATTGTCACATATTATCATATTTAATTTTAAACAAAAATACTAATTTTTACTGCCGGCCTTCCACCATCCCCCACCCAAAAAAAAAAAACAACATCAACAACAAAACACAACATAAAAACCATGAACATGTCCGAAAACACTGGTCTTACATTAAGCTAAGTTAAAAAAAAGTCGTGCTTGCCTTCATTTGTTGAACATGCCCATCTCCTCTTTCCGCAAAAACTATCACCTTAAAAAAGTATTAGGAATTTAATATTACTTTTACTATCAAAGTATATATCAGCAAAACTCATATTGCCGTTGGATTATGTAATATTTATAATGAATAGCCATCTGGGGGCTGTCTTAACCGGAAAAGGGGGTCCTGGAAAAAATTGGAAAGTGACATTAATCTGAAAAAAGCCATCTTATATTAATTGGAAAGTCACAAAATGAGGTTCTCCCAGTGTCGAATAACTATGTGGTGCTAGAGGCTATATACACCGGGCACGGGAAAGTGTTCATACTACGCCACAGGAGTGAGAAATAGTGTGACTAATGTTACATTAAGAAATGGGCGAGTCTAGACTCTTATGCCCCCCCCCAAATTACCCCTCCCCGGTCCGACGTATCGGGCCGCGGAGCGGCACGTTGGAGATGCCCACTCGCCAGGACGGCCCCCACACGGGCCCCTCACCCAAGTCCCCCGCCTGGGCGCTCGACCAGGACCCCGCCTGGGGGCCGCCCCGACCAGGAGGCACCCGGTCGATCCGACACTATGCGTTTAAACAGTGCACTCGATCGACTTTCTCAGGAGTTGGGATGTAAAAATTTACGTCCTAATATCTTCCCCCACCCATCCCGGGAAAGCGTCGGACGCCCTTTAAGAGGGATTCCACAGTGGGTTTCCACAACGCGACTAGCTCACGCTGTAGCTGGGATGAAACGGTTGCCTAGGGGCAGCGTTCTCACGGCTGCATTATTTGAATCCTCGGCCAGAGGTTACCACCCTCGCCTCTGGCCTCATACCCGTCAACGGCAACTTGTAATCATGATCCCTACCCTGGCTCTGCCTAACTTTCCGACAGCGAAATATCACAGCCGGCAGCCCTGTGGGAGCTGTTTTATGTATGGCAGGTACCGAGCACACCCTTTGTCTGCCCACGCGGGCGTGCCCAGTAGTTATGTTTCCAGGCAAACGCCGAGGGGGTCGGTGGCCGACGCTTCCTAATCGTCAAGCCACAACAGACTTGTCAACCGGAAACCTGGAAAATTGCTTTTAATAAAAATTCTTATTATATTGTAGAAATATGAATTATTTTAATATAATTAACAAAATATAAGAGTATTAGACTGTGATAAAGCTATTAAGTAGATTAATTAGACTCAAACAATTTATGTAAATAAAACAATACATGTTCAGCTCTAATAATCATCGTACAGAATACAATTGTAAACGTTTTGGCAAATGCCATTATCTGTACAAAAAAAAACCAACCCATTCATATTGTATAACTACACTACCTAATGGTAGTCTGTATAACTACACAACCAAAGTGCAGAATAATATTACCAAAAGGTGGCACAGCTAAAATATCTAACAATGGGAAAAACTATAGTACCTTTCATCAGAATAACTACACAGTAGCCAGAGAGAAAGGTTGTGTGAAGCAACGTTAAATAAATAATCTGTTGCATGTGTCCATATGCAGGTGTGATCACAGGCAGTTTCTTCCACTTTAAAGCAACAGTCATACCGTGTGGGGTCTGGATTTGTCTTTTTTTTTGGACAAATATGAGTTATTCTTGGGTTACTGAATGATCTGTGTCATTTAACCATTGAACTAAAAAGATGCTTCATCATCCTCATCAGTGGCACTACAGCCTATGTAGGGCCCTGGCCTGCTCCCCCACATCCTTTTATTTGGATCAATCCATGGCTTTCCGCCTCCAACCGGTTGAGTCCTTCTCTACATCGTCGATCCATCTTAGTCTTAGTCGACCGGTTTCCTCACAAAAAAAAGTTGCTTACTGTTAGCAAATGACATTATCCACGTCCATAATTCTTTTGCCAACCATTCCACACTAGAGAGGAGGAAAGCAATACTTTGAAAGAAAAACAAGAGATATACCAGTACATAATGTTAAAGAAGTCAAATTTTACAACTTTTTTCCTTACAAATTTCTGTTCAAATGAATAGATGTATGAATAATAATTAGTCTTGAATGAGTTTAAATATAAATTACAAAGTAATCTAACAAACTAAAAAAAAATTATTATATAAATGTATGTTTGTTTTTTTAAACCTTCAATGTCACTTAAATGACTAATAGGGGCATAACTATACTACCTGATAATGAAAATAACCAATCTAAAAACATCAACATACCAGGGCATTGTGTCATCAACAGATATTGCCATTTCACAGACTTTAAGCTGGTCTGTTGATAGTAATCTCTGTTAGCATCTTCATTCCTGGAAACTGTAAATAGGGATCTGTGAGATAAACTTAATAGTTGAACTCACAATGAATTTCAGGTAAATTAAAAAAATGAATATTTGAAAATTTAAAATTAATATTCATTTTTTATATTCATTTAAAATTAATTTTTACTTTTAATTTTCTTATTTTATATATGTAGCCGAGTGGTGACGTAGCTTACAGTTTAAATAAAATCACAATAAAACAATCAGGTCTGAGAACTATAGCTTTTTAATGTAAGGTACAATCCGTTGACAGAGCCGACAGTACAATCTCTCACACCTGCCGCCGACCCGACGCATCCGTTCCACACCACAATCTAAAAAATGTACACACTCCAAATCCCAGTTCGCCCCCCGCCCCTTCCACACACAGTCACAGGGAACCCGCGTCCCAAGCTGACCATGGGTCAACCCCGGGGCAGGGATGGTTATTCCCGCATGTAAATAACCAACATAAAATTTAAGGCCAGTACACCGCTGTGTGTTACTTTAAATGACCATGGATGTGTCCGTGCTTGGGGTTACCCATAGCAGTCACACTATGACTATGAGAGTGGATTCTCTTATTCCTATCTGTTCCTTACTGCCGCATATAAAATGTTACCTAAAAGCAGTTGCAAATAGTGGCACATTGCCACATATAAATATAAATTTACTTTGTGATGTGTTGTATGTGTGGTCATTTGCTGTCCCAGTGCAAACAGAATTTGTACAGCAACATTTTAATACGCAATCCAAGTTGTTAATATTGCTTTGTAAGAAACTGCAAATGCAATTTTCAAATTTACAGTCAGCATTTTGTCAAATAGTATATGAAATTAATCAAGTTTATAAAACAGTGACACATTTGTCAGCTATATGTGAGTGACTAACAGAAGTTATTGTTAAGTTTTCTTTATTTAAATTATTCATGGGTTGCTGAGTGATCAGTCTATGAAAATCTCTGTCATTTAACATAGACCAAAAAAAAAAATGCTTAAAATGTGTAAATGCCATTATCTTAGTCTGTAGCACCCAAATAAATAGTTCTTCTTGCCAAAAATTTAAAACTAGGGAGTATGAAAATGAAAACCATATTTTAATTAGATAGTTTTCATAAACTGCTGATTTTTATATTATATGATAATGAATGAATGATTTAAAAAAATTCTTAAAATTTTTTAATTTAACTGAAGGCTGTGATTTGGTGGTTTTCAATTTTTGTATACCTCTAGTCAGGCCCCTGTATACCAAATGCTGCCAAAGCAAAGTCTTGGCGGTGAACAGAATCTTTTAAAATTGAAGACCATCCACATAGTGTCCAAACAGTTGGTAGTAGAAAGTCATAGTTAGTTCTAGTAGCAGGGAACTGAGGTGTCGTTAGGGTAAGGGATTTAAATGGTTGGGAGATGCAGCATGTCACTGTGATCTGAATAGACTGTTGTTTTGTTCGCTGACGAAGGCTTTCTGCCGACACGTTCGCTGTTTTGTTGCGTTTATTTTTTCAGGTTTAACCCTACTCTGTTTTACTCATTTTATTTTGTACTAACCTGATTGCAGTCTCTCCCCTTATTACCCCTGATCTGATATGCTGCACTCGTACAAAACAAAACGCCCAAAGTCAAAGCTTCAAAAGTAATCGTATAGTCAGTAGTACAGTATTGTTCAAAAATACACGGTTAACTTTTTCTTTAAATTTAATTTTTACCACTCCTTCCCAGTCACAAATCTTGGACACCCCCCCCCCCACCTTTAAGGTAAATATCAGGTTCGAACGCATGTTTTAAAACAAATTAATAACTAATTATAATTCAATGAACCTTTAATTTATCTAAAATACAGTTCGCCATTAAACTATAAATTTATAAAAGTGACATCTTCAGTCAGAATGCACCCATCACTGTCACTTTCAGGTTTTATATGTACTGTATGATATTTAAAAAATCAATGTCGACAATTTGTTACGTCTACGTTTATAATGATCTTTTACTCCCACTACCCCGGGTCACAAACTGTCATATATGAGTTTTTAAAAGCCCGACAAAACTTGAACAAGTTAAAACACTTAATGCTCGGCACATTAATGTATTTTTAAATTGCTACAAAATAAAACAAATGAAAAATAAGACTATTTTAATTTTATAAACTTACACTTATACTTATAAGGTTACAGTTTACAGATCTGAGATGGATCTCCGGTTTCCCGGGTATACACAAGAATACAATTTTGCTTGTACTTGTACTGCACATTTTTATATATAGTATAGCGTACTAAAAATTGATCGAGATCCCACTTAAGAAATCTTATTACTCAACTATCAACTACTACTGACTAACCTTTATTTTGTGAAGAAGAAAAAAACATATCTTTATAGCAACAAAAATAAATAATAATAATGCGATATACTCGTACATTCTTCAGGCAATTCGATATCCGGTTTCGTTTCTGTACCAAGGCCAGATATGATTAATTTGATATCTGCGCTAACTAATAATTATTAATAATTAAAAATATAAAATAAAATGTCACTTTCTTAAATCAGCATTAAAAATGTGCAGCTATTCTGATGACCAGAACATTTAAGGTAGAAATCCTGCAGACCAATTGCCTGAATTGCTGCAAACTCTTTCATCTTAAATATCACTTTATAATTATTACTACTATTACTATTGACTATTACTATTACTATTACTATTACTAATAGAATAGTAATAATTATTACTATTTATTACAAAATTACTACTATTACTATTATTTATAATTATAGTAAAGATTTTTTTAAGGCTGAAACTATTCGTACCCGGGTACCAGAAGTGAGAGGTTGGGATAAAAAAACTATTAAAAATTTTATTGTTGGGTTTGTAAGGCAAAATGAGGTGTTAAATGAAAGATAATTGAATTGACTATATCATTATAAATTATAATTATATGTTTGTAAGTTTGTAAACTTGCTTCTTCAGTTTAACTAAAATAAACTACCACAAATGGCATAAGAATAGCATGGGCTTGAGTCTAATGGTACCCGGGTGCGAATGACGGCGCTGCGTGTCTGGTTCCATTTTGACTCAGTGCTTTTCGGATATATTTTGATTTAAATTGTACTTGTAATTTGATTAATTTGAAGTACCATACCAAGTAGCTTTTAGCCAGGGGTCTCAAACTCAAATCATCCCGGGGCCGCAGAAGGTAGAGTCTGGTTGAGACTGGGCCGCATCAAGTATTACACATTAAAAATTCATTAAAGTTCAACTGTTGCAATCTGCTCAACTTTTATTAATACAGTAACAAATAAAACCAGTAAGGGTTTCTTCCTCCTACTCCTTGTTGCCAGAACCCTGGCAGCCCTTCTTCTTACAAAGCTGAGCAACATTTGACTTGAGGAGCAACTGAGACCCTCAGTTTAGCTTGAAATGAGACCCTCAGTAAGTTTGGACCTGAACTTTGACTTGTTAAAGTTAATAGTGGAAAAGAGCTTTTCACACAGATAGGTACTCCCACAAAAGGCACATGATCCGCTTGAACAGCCTGGAAATCTCAAGGAAGGTGGAGGACAATGCTCTCATAAATTGGCCATGCTTCTTGTTTTTTCATTCACCTTTCTGAACTTAGAATTGCACTGAAGATCAATCAGCTTCATGTAATGCGG
>CAXITT010000479.1:523409-582392 GCA_964033795.1 Lymnaea stagnalis | reverse complement strand
GGGGGAGGGGGGGAAGGGGGGGGCGGTTAGGGGATTGGCTATTCTCTACTCATGGGGCTAGTTGGTCTAGTAGTCATGTCTAGTTTAATTAGTATCCAGCTTCTTTGTCACTCCAGTCCAAATTGATCCAATTCCACACAGAGGCAACAAAGGCACTAAGTAAATTTACCAAATGAATAGCTACACTTATGACACTATATTATACATTGTATTACATACTAAAAGAAAATTATTTATTACTCATTTATAGATAGAACTATTTTCTGATAAAATAACCTGTCTAAATTAAAAAATTTAAGGTCTAAAGTTAAAGACTACCTAAAGAATACTAAAAACTTAATAGTAAGTACCGGTACTAAAGTTCAAAAGTGATTCTGACTGATTCTGAGTCAGTATAGAAATAACCTATTATTGCAAAGACTTACAAATCCTAAATGAAAACAAACTTTATCAAATCCTAATTAATCCAAGTCTGTGTCAACTATGTAAGCAATGTAAAAAAACTTAACAGCATTGCTACAAAACTATAAAGACCAAAGTTTTGAGGGGCTTTCAATGATTCATCATAGAATGGATTTGTTGGGGTGGGGGGGGGGGGGGCTTTCAATGATTCATAAAACAAAAACAGAAAAAACAAAAATATATGCTATGGGAAATAGTAAAAAAACATTGTTTTTATATTTATGGCATTGACAACTATATGACCAACTTCAAAGACATATGATTTTGAATTTAGACAGCAAATATAATACTATAACTTCTTTAAAAGACACATTTTTTCATTTAAACTAATTTTATTATTTTCAAAGTGCAACCTTTTTTAAAATTTTACAACATAAATGTATATTTAACTTCAACTTCAATATGATAATCATAGATGTTATATTGCACTTATAACTTATACTTTATTTTAACTCAAGTCTGGGACTGCTAAATTTCCTGAGTCTACTACATTAATTTGTCTTATACTGCCTGCTCAAAATGACAACTAAATTGGGAGTTTCATCTCTACAAGAACAATGCTGCAAGGCAATTAGTTTGAACTGTGAATATTATCATGAGTCCTTTTTAGAAGGTAAGTTTCAGAAAATTAAAATATTTTTAATAATCTTGTTTACTGACTTTGTTATATGTTTTTTAATATTTCTGCTCTCCATGAAAAATAACCAGAATTATTACTAGATTTTTAAATGGATTGCCTATTTTATTTTTTTATGTGAAGGGCAGTGAACCTAGACCTATGCTGGGGTACCATGCTATATAAGACCACTTTAATAATAATAATACTCCTAAATGGATTCTTTCAATAATTAAGTCCAGTTAAAAATTTGTCTTTATCCTTATCAGAGCTGAACCAACCCTGTCTAAGTTCACTAGTGGATCATCTTTCTATGTTTGATCTTCTGCGATTAGAGCATGTTTTGCAAGGACGAGGTAATTTCAAAAAATCATTGTAGAGTTACAGTGTTTATAAACACTATAAATCTGCAATGATTTTTTCGTATAATAATTAAAATATTTATTCACATTAAAAAAATTTTAAAATAAAGACTACTTTTTAAAATAATTATTTTTAAATATTCATTTTCATATGTTTGAGGTAGGAATATTTTTTATCATTTACAAATTTTGAGGGCAATAATAATTTTAATATACTTTTATAACATGAAATAATTAATATTCAAATACAGTATGAAGTTTCACAACATATAAGAAGAATGTAATTAAGTTGTTTTTAAATAAAACACACCTATTAACTATTAAGTTGTCACATTTTTACATTATTGACATTGTTATATATTATGTTTTAGGTATCGACACTAAAAGTGCAATGTATAGATTACAGCGGGTTTTTTTCATGAATAACGAAACGTATCCCATCAAGTCTACAACATGTCCTCACTTGCTTGATCTCTTCCCATGTGATGGGTGGGAGTGGGGTCTGTCTCGCCTCTTGTACCGCCGGGCCATTGTGCAACTGATAGAAGAGTATGACAAGCATTCAAGTCTCCCTAAAGGTATTTCCCTCAAGTTTCAATTTCAGATGAGGAGTTTTTACATGTAAAGTTAGATGAGTTTATTCTATTAATTTATTCCACTTGTCTGGTACAGGTGTCACATTTATTTTGACAGCACTGAGTCACAACCGCATCGCCACTAGTGTATTTAACATTTTTATGACAAAAAGATATGCTACAAGTCATTTGTGTTTCCTTCTAAGGCCCTTACATATGGCAAGTCTTCTTTGTTGAAATGACACATGATTTTTGTATCAGAATCTTTTAATATTTGCTTTAGAAGTGCCAACCATATGAAGGTGCAAATATTTGTGAAAAACACAGCAGTTAAATACAAAAAAATTAATTTAATTAAATACACTGGAAAGTAATTGTAAAGTATTCTAAAAGATCTTTATGTTAAATGTAATTTACTTAAAAGGGACAAAAAGTTCAATCTCAGTTAAAATTTAAATAGTTTGATTTTGGAAACGTCCATTTACTTTACTTTTAGTTTTCTAATTTTCAAAATAATATCTCCCTTATCTCAGATTTCTACATTTAATATTATTATAATTCAAATCTTCTCATTTGATAATGTCAGGGTGTAAATGATATACATTTTAAATATGTATTTAACATTTTATTTGTCTTTTGGTTTGAACACAAACAAAAATACTTTTAAAAAAAAATCTTATTTGAAATATCATTTTTCTAAGTCCTTTAAAACTACATTGTTTTATTTGTGTGTTTATGTTTACAAAAAATAACTTGTATGAGTTCTTGATTTTACAAGACCAGAAAGCTAACTTCCATTTCAATGTTTGAATCACTTAGACATTCAAGGTCACCTGGTGGATGTGCATGCCTATCTGCTCGATCTCTTCTGCCCACCACAAACTATTCACAGAGAGAAGGTTAAGGAAAAAGTACAGAAATCTGAAGAAATGGTTTTAACACTAGCAGCATTGGCAGCACGCCACATCCTCTTCATCACAGCTGACCATAAACAATGCAAGTTTCTCCTTGACAAAAGATTCGGAGCTATACTAGATGCATTTTGTGAGTCACTGCTTGTTATCTCCCTTATATTAAAGAGCTCCCCAACTCTTTTAAACTTGGTAAATGTCCTAAAAAAACGAGCAAAAAGGCTGGAAAGAATCTGTATCAATGTGATACGAACCAATGATTTGCAGTACTTTGACGCCATTTTGTCCACGTGCAGTGGAGTGGTCAGCTACTATTTGACAGCTGAGGGCAAGAAGGAGAAAGAACTACTTGATGCTGTTGTCTCTGAATGTCCTGATGACTTATCTACTTGTGACACCAGTCAGCTCATACACAACTTTGAATCAGATGTTCATAACTCTGTGTCACAGTAAGTAACATGATTTTAACAACTAAACTTACATTCCCACTGCAGATTTTTTTCTTGTATTCTTAAACTTTCTGTGACCACGTGCTACTCTGTGACCACTTGGTACTCGCTGCAACAAAAACGGGGCCTCTGGTTTAATTTTCACAGGATTTTTTTTAGTGTTGCAGTATATTGTCTGATAGCATTATACAGAAACAATCCCATCATATTCTTCTTCTTCTTCTATATCTTAAGGGCCCACGATCAATTTATTGATCATTTTGGCTCCTATGCATGTAGATGGGATTTGCCATGTTTGACAATGACCACCACTACTCCTTTAATACGTGATCCCGTTTGAAGGCTTGAGGCAATAGACACAAATGTGTCTAGTGTTGTCGCCTCAACTGTTCCTTTTGAAAGATGGTTCCAGTCCCTGATTGTCGTGGGCAGGAATGAGCAGCTCCTATACTGGCTTCTTGCTGGTATGAGCCTGAATTGCCTGTCATGGCCTCGTCGCTGTCTATGGGGGAGAGGGACGAGTTTCTGTTTAATACTGGAACAGTGGACCAGTCCATTATTTATCTTGTACATCATGGAGAGCCTGGATTGTCGTCGTCGTTTCTCCAATGGTGACCAGCCTAGTGTTTCTAGCATGCTTCCAACACTAGAGGTATTCCTGTAGCGGTTTAGGACAAAACGTGCTGCTCGTTGCTGGACCGCCTCCAACCTGTCAATGCTCTTCTGGGTAAATGGGTCCCAGACTGAAGATGCATAATCTAAAATCGGACGGATAAAGGCTTTATATGCTCTTTCTTTCACACAGGAGTTGCCAATCTTTAGATTTCGCCTTAAGAACCCCAAGGCTTGGTTTGCTTGGTTACATACATTGTTAATATGCTCGTCCCAGCGGACCTCTCTTTGAATGGTAACACCCAGGTACTTTACGGAGGAAACTTGCTCAAGAATATGGCCGTGCAGTTTGTATTGGTAGTGTAGAGGAGTACAACTTCTAGAGATTGATAGTGTCTGGCACTTGGCAGGGTGAAATTCCATGTCCCAGCTCATCTCCCACTCAGCTAACAGATTGAGATCCTGTTGTAGCTGGTCCTGGTCAGATCTGTTGGCGATCGTCCTATACACTGCTGTGTCATCTGCAAACAATATTTTTATCAATGCCCATGCATCTTCATCCACCACTCACAGGCTAGTAACATAGAAACTGGTCAAAAACGGAGCAGTTATAAAAAAAACACAATGAATTTAATATAATCTGACTTGTTTACAAAACAATGTTGTATTCAATAATAGCCATATTTTGTAGTTCTAAGATTAGAATTCATGAAACAAATTTCAAGTTTGATGTTATTTGAGTAGACAAGACAAGAAAAGATTTTACAGGAACAATGCCTTTTTTTAAAAAATGGAATCAATTAATTGTTTGATTTTATTTTTAAATTTTCCCTTGCATGGTCAAATGTTCAAAATTGATAATTATAAACAAAATTTCTTCATGCTGAGTGTGAACACCAATGTGGGATATCCTTGTTATGGATTCTAAACACTGATTAACCACTGAGCTTTGTTACTGCAACAAATCTGCAGTGTGTATGTCACCTTTAATTTTACTTTGTTATGATTTCTTTATCATTATTTATTCTGGCAGCAAAAAGACAAATTAATTTGGGAGATTAAAGCTGTTTTGCATTGACAGCAGATTTTTAATTTCATGTGAAATTGGCTGCTGACTTCTGACTTACGTGGTTGAAATTTTTTTACTCAGGGTTTACCTTATCAATCAACAAATGAGTTTATTGACCCATAACTGGAGGAAACCATCAATAGATGAATTTATTGACCCCTAACTGGAGGCAATCTACAATCGTTGAATTTATTGACCCATATCCGTAGTCAATCATCAATTAATGAATTTATTGACCCATATCTGTAGGAAATCATCGATAGATGAATTTATTGACCCATATCTGTAGGAAATCATCAATAGATGAATTTATTGACCCATATCTGTAGGAAATCATAAATAGATGAATTGATTGACCCATATCTGTAGGAAATCATCAATAGATGAATTTATTGACCCATATCTGTAGGAAATCATAAATAGATGAATTGATTGACCCATATCTGTAGGAAATCATCAATAGAGGAAATTATTGACCCATATCTGTAGGAAATCATCAATAGATGAATTTATTGACCCATATCTGTAGGAAATCATAAATAGATGAATTGATTGACCCATATCTGTAGGAAATCATCAATAGATGAATTTATTGACCCATATCTGTAGGAAATCATAAATAGATGAATTGATTGACCCATATCTGTAGGAAATCATCAATAGAGAAATTATTGACCCATATCTGTAGGAAATCATCAATAGATGAATTTATTGACCCATACCTAGAGACCCTTAGTTGAAGGCAGACAAAGTTTCACGTGTGTCAGGGCTGAAAAATCATTGTTTAAAAATAAATGTTTGACAAAATTGTCTTTTAAAATTAGTTAGTTTCAATTAAATGTTGAATTATGAGAAGCATGTAGTATATGTTTTATGTATGACCTTCGTACTTATTATATGATTTGACTGTAGTACTTTTTCAGTATGCACATTAGAAACTTTTTTGCATCTTTTATCTTTATTAATCAGTTAATGTCACTGTCCCATCAGCTTGGTCAATCCATCAGAGTTTGATTTAATGGATGATGCTGTGTTGTTTGGGACACTTAATTCATCCTCTCAGTTGTAAGTAACAGGAGAATGTCACAGAAAAATTCTACTATTTATTTGATATAAATCAACCATTAATTTAATACAATTCAGCCATTTACTTAATATTAATCAGATAAATGTACTCTACTGATCAAGTTTTCAAAAGTAAAATTAATTTCTAATGAAATATTTGATTAATTTTGTGTCACAGTTTAATGGAAATCTAATTGAATAAATTTTAGATTTCTCACTTGACACTATTTGATTCCACTCCAAAATTTAATTAAATAATACAAGTATAAAAGAAATAATTTGTAAACAAATGTTTAATGACCACCTCATAATGTAAAATTAATTATTTCCCAAGTGACAGTGACAGTGGAATGCAGAAAGCTGACTTTAAATTCACCAACTTAGTTGATAAGAATCTGTATGTACCAGTGTTGGACCATCACTTGCAGTCTTGGCTGTCCATTCGAGAGCTTCACTTAGGGGGTGAGTGTCCAACTTTGAACTTTTTGTAGAGAGATTTTTGTAAATATAAGTCGATTTATTAACAAAAGGTGTATTTTGTTTAATCCACAGTACCCAATCTACATCCTAGATTACTTCAAGGGATATGCAGTTTGCTACAGCGACCCCAGTTTAAAAGCTTTACTTTGTCATCTGCTGATTTCAGACACCAAGTCTTAGATGACATTCTCACAACTGTAGCGAGACACAGGTTGTTAACATTAGATGTAGCCAGCACAGGTTGTTAACATTAGATGTAGCCAGCACAGGTTGTTAACATTAGATGTAGTACAACACAGGTTGTTACCATTAGACGTAGAACAACGCAGGTTGTGTATTTCAGCATTAAATCTTGCAGAAGGCAAGATGCTCATGTTGATTTTTAAAAAATTATCAAATTAATGGACATGACTGATTGATCAGAAGGAAAATGAACAACCACAAGGGCTTGACAACCCAAAAAAAAACTTCCTTATTGAGATGATTTTTACGTTTAGTTTTATTTTTTATGCAAGATATGGGGGAGGTTCACAAAATATCACATTTTTTAACAACTGCCCTAATCCTTATAACATTTCCATTGACCACCCCCTTAATATTAAATAAAATTTCAAGGACAACACCCCTCCCATAGTTTTACTAAAAAAAATTGGTTTTTAGCATTTTTATTAAACAACGGTTAATGTTAACCAAATATAGCCCAGACAAAAGAAGCCCCATAAAGACCGAAATCTAGCAAAATCAAGCAAATTTCAATCAGAAATACAAGGAGGACTGCATTCAGATTGAAGCAGTAAGAAATATACAATGGGTAGAGGAGAACCTGAAGAAGGACAATAATAGTTAAAAACAAACACTCTTAACTTGTTGAATAGATATGTAGTCTACAGGAAATTTCAAGCAAAAAGCCAGGAATTTTTTTGTTTTTAATTATAATACTAATTATTTTAAGTAAAAAAATACATCTTAATTTTAATTTAGCACAACACAGGTTGTTATCATTAGATATAGCACAACACATGTTGTTAACAATAGATGAAGCCAACACAGAATAACTTCTTAAATTTGAAAAACAGAAATTTTGCATAAATAAAATTAACAAAAAAAAAACAAGTAAAAAGAATTTATGTAACATTGCACTCTACCACCCCACCCAATCCCATGTAACAAAGTGATAAACCACCACCACCCACTTTATAATGTATATTATTATATGATATGCACTAACATTATGGGTGGAGCAAAATCAACATCTGCTACAAAACCTCCAAATGAGATACAGAGCTACAAAAAGTCCACATGAATTACAAAGCTACTAAATGTCCACATGAGATACAGAGCTACAAAATGTCCACTTGAGATACAGAGCTATAAAATGTCCACATGAGAGACAGAGCTGCAAATCATTCACATGAAAGACAGACTTTATTTTGTGCCCCATATTGTATGTCTGTTGATTTTTTTGCTCTATATTACTTTGGGAGATAATGTCCCATGTTCTATGTCACTACAAAGATAATGTGCAATGTTCTACATCATTGCAAAGATAATGTGAAATGTTCTACATCATTACAAAGATAATGTGCAATGTTCTACATCATTACAAAGATAATGTCCCATGTTCTATATCACTACAGAGAGAACAACCCTCTGGATAAACTGATGTTTGTAAGCCTGCAGGAAAAGGTGGATAACATGGAAGATCATCTAGTCACAGATCACCTTAGTGGCAAAAGTAATATAAATGGAGATCAATGAAAAGATGAATTGTAAAATAAGTCAAGGCACATGTAGCTTTGGTCTTGTAAAATAAGTCTAAGCATATATAGCTTTGGTCTTGTAAAATAAGTCTAGGCATATATAGCTTTGGTCTTGTAAAATAAGTCTAGGCACATGTAACTTTGGTCTTGTAAAATAAGTCTAGGCATATATAGCTTTGGTCTTGTAAAATAAGTCTAGGCATATATAGCTTTGGTCTTGTAAAATAAGTCTAGGCACATGTAGCTTTGGTCTTGTAAAATAAGTCTAGGCACGTGTAGCTTTGGTCTTGTAATATAAGTCTAGGCACATGTTGTCATGTAGCTTTGATCTCGTAGAATCACTTTTAAATGAAAGCCTATTCATTAATTTCTCACAACATAAATTTAATATTTCCCTATAAATCTAATTACAACTGTATCATGTGATAAATCAACAAATGTATAGGATGCAAGGGTTAAGGTTAAAAATATATTTTTATTAAGATACATAACATATAGTTGACCCAACACAATAAATGGCTCATAACATCTAGTTGGCCCACCACACTTAAATGGCTCATAACATCTAGTTGGCCCACCACACTTAATGGCTCATAACATCTAGTTGGCCCAACAAAATTAAATGGCTCATAACATCTAGTGGCCCATCACACTTAAATGGTTCATAACATCTAGTTGGCCCACCACACCTAAATGGCTCATAACATCTAGTTGGCCCAACACAATTAAATGGCTCATAACATCTAGTTGGCCCATCACATTTAAATGGCTCATAACATCTAGTTGGTCCATCGCACTTAGATGGCTCATAGCATCTAGTTGGCCCAACACACTTAAATGGCTCATAACATCTAGTGGCCCATCACACTTAAATGGCTCATAACATCTAGTGGCCCATCACACTTAAATGGCTCATAAAATCTACATGGATCTAAGTTAGTGCACCATGAAGCTTTAATCGTTTCTGTTCATTTTTTTTTCTTTAGATGATGAAGAAATGGAAATGTTTGTAAAGCAGTTTGAATCCACAAGGATAGCAGAGACTGCAGGTAAGTACTCGGTGGAGTACAATGCTTCTTTACATTTTTTTTACTATTCCACTGTTAAGTTTTTGATGTTTCATAATCTGGTGTTACATAATTGTGTTGACCTTGTCATTTTATCATCCACGTTGATGTTGCCATTGTATCACCGATCTACTGTAGTTTCAAGTCATGAGGCTTTTGGAACTTAACTTGTTTAACTTAGGTGTCAAGTCTGAGTGTATACTGCTGGGCTACGTGCTCAAAGATGTGTTCATCACTGAGTTGACATTTTCACTGTATCACCCATCTATTTTTGACATTGTCGCTGTATAACCCATCTCTTGTGTTGACAGAGTTTCAAGGCACGAGGCTGCTGGAACTGTACTTGTGCAGCCTGGGTGTCAAGTCTGAGTGTATACTGCTGGGCTACGTGCTCAAAGATGCTGCATTAACCAGCTTGTGTTACAGTAACAGTGTGTCCCGGCTGTTTGTCCAGCTTCATCTCAAGTACCTCACTCTAAAAGGTGAAGTAGAAAAATTTATTCTAAATGCTAAATCATGCAACCATGATTTAATACAGAAATGTTAATGCAATACATGCAGCGCACACTTGAGTAGCTAATAGTAAATCTACATAGTTAAAATACAGTAAATCTACATAGTTAAAATACAGTAAATCTACATAGTTAAAATACAGTAAATCTACATATTTAAACTACAGTAAATCTACATAGTTAAAATACAGTAAATCTGCATAGTTAAAATACAGTAAATCTACATAGTTAAAATACAGTAAATCTACATATTTAAAATACAGTAAATCTACATAGTTAAAATACAGTAAATCTACATAGTTAAAATACAGTAAATCTACATAGTTAAAATACAGTAAATCTACATAGTTAAAATACAGTAAATCTACATAGTTAAAATACAGTAAATCTACATAGTTAAAATACAGTAAATCTACATAGTTAAAATACAGTAAATCTACATAGTTAAAATACAGTAAATCTACATAGTTAAAATACCTTTTGTTCTTGACGGTCATGATCTGTTTTTAGTTTTTCTTAAGAGAAAAATAAAACAATTTCACTGAATGTAATTAAGTATTATAATCATCAAAATTAAACTATTTTTCAAATGCAGTAAGGATTTTGTATAAGTTCTTATGTTATACCTGCTGCTCATAGAAGTTGTAAGCTGTTAAATTTTATTATTGTGTAATTTTTATCTTAGATCGTAATAAATTCATATTTGACATAAATTAACTGCACAGAAAGACGGCTGTCAACATTAATCCTTGAAGAATGGCAGATACTGAGCACTACAAGTTGCCAAGTTTTGAGCAATTTTCTGACCTCTGTCTCATCATCATTACAAAACCTTAGCCTTAAGGGATGCCTCAACCTATCAGACACAAATAGGTTTACAGGTAAACATTTATTTTGCTTGTTATTTCAAATCTTACCATTTGAGAGATATTGCTGGAAACAAGTCGTGCATGAATTATGCACATACTTACACACAAGTCTATGCCGGTTTGTGTGGGGGAATTCACACAAAGCATAATTACTCCTGTGACATTATATTATTTATAGAATTGAGAACTGGGTTTCAATATTTGATAAACAAATGTTTAGCCCATTCCACACATCCAGCCAGAACTTGACAATTCTAAAATCATTAATTATCTGCACCTGTGCTTGACAGCTGAAGGCTGCACTTTGTTGTACCTGACATTCTTATTTGAAGTAAAACCAATGTTAAAGCTGACTTCATTGACTTTGAACATGGCTCTTTCTGGTTTGATTTAAAACCATTGCTGAAGCATAAATAAAAATAATTTCATTTTCCTCATTCCAACATAGCAGACCTGTTTACTCTTACTAGGTTAGTACACAATGTACAATTTTGAGATGTCTTTTACAATCCTACGCAGAGACCCGTCAGAACTGCAATTTTAAGAGACCTGGTTAAAAAATATTTTCCCTCCACCAATGGGGGGGAGTTTGGTAGCCAAACTAAATAATTATGTCACCAGCACTTAAAGACTACAGTGTGTTGTCTCTAGGCTAAATATTACTACAGCTATATTTAGCTAGCTATTTATAAAAACCTAAAGCATTAGTGTGACGATAACTGTGAAACAATGTGGTGTTATTTTTGTAGCCTTAATAGGCTCCATAAGAAATCATGGATTTAACATATTTTTAGGTGACAGTTGGCTTTATTAGAGACTGTCCGGATAATTATTGTAGAGCTTATGCATAAATGTATGCACATTCTGGTGATCCCCCCCCCCTGAAGCTGTCATATGCATGCTCATTGTGTACGTAATATATGGACTTCCCCTTTCGTTGACAGGGTGAAGGAGTGGGTATGAAAATATGCTGGTTTTTTTCTTTTTGCGTACAGTATATATGAATGTCCCATTGTCCTATCAACTGTGGCATTCAAATTCGCCTACATTGACAGACACAGACCTGTTTACCCTCAAAGTCTTAAAATCGTACAATAACATCACAAAATCATTCAATACATTATCTTAGAGGTAAAAATAAACATTCAGTATATATAATGTATACACCTCAAAATCGTACATTGTACGCCGAAATCATAAGAGTAAACAGGTCTGCAGAAATGCACATTGCATGGATGCTTTTAATGTTTACATCTGCGTGGAATCGTCACTCCTTTCTCAAGATGACATATATTTTTTTAAATGCATTCTCAACTGCTCCACACAGCAGAGTTAGATTTTGACATATTCTATAAGATCTAGTAAGCAGCATTTAAAATCTATTTTTAGAAGTCACTAAGTTGCTGTAAAATTTTAATACCCCAGTTTGGTTCCATCACTTCTCTTCCCTTCAGTAAAATCAGACTCCAAAGCTTAATGCAAGGGTGGGCAACCTGTGGCCCACCACATTAAATGTTTTGGCCCCCCGAATGTATTACAAATAAACTTATTTACTCATTCAAAAAGGGATAATTTTAATTTGATGCATAAACGCACATTTTATATGTAGATATATATACATTATTTTTTTTGGACGGTACTTGCCATTTTGGTGTACCCGCCCCCATTTTGAAAATAGATTGAAATAAGTAATAATTATAAAACAATTTTACTATTTATTAACTACTAAAATAAAAAGGATTTATGTAAACAAAGCTAGGTAAGGGGAACATAATTTTTCATATGCATTACAATTAAGTCTAGAATGATGCAAAACTATATTTAGCTACCGGTATATGGAAAAGTACATCCCTGCGTTTTGAATTTATAAAAAAAATTCTGGACAGAGAGCTCAGCCTCCTCCCAAACCCCACCCCAACTTTTGTTTGGGTGCTCTGGCGGGCCCTAATTTCCGCTACCCCTCCCCCCCCCCCCCCCCACATCTTTGTCTATCAAAGTGGCAAATGACGGGCACATTATATTTGCAATAATGCACTGTATATAAATCTATAAACATCAGTCATCTACTTTGAGGAGTGACCTTTGTTAGAAATGTGATGTGAATAGTTATTGTAAACATTATTCTGCATGTGTATTTATTTACTATTACAATACAGTTTGTACAGTTTTGACATGGTAAAGAACTATGCTGAGACTTTATTGTACTATATCGAGAGTCCCAGTGTAACCAGGTCTGACAAAGTATATCTGACAATTATGTTCTTAGAAAAAGCCCACAGTTTATAGTCTGCTTTCCGTAAGTTTATTTTCATGCAAAAAACATATTTCTTAGGATTGGGTATTGAAAACAGTATTGCTCTTATATTTTGAATAGGTATTTTAGAGAGCATCTCAAACTGCAAGAATCTCAGATCCTTGGACCTATCAGAAAATCATCTTGGTTTGTATACTCCAAATAAGAAATTATTTTAAAAAACACAATTAATATTCATGGAAAATGTTTACATTTTTTAACATTTTAATAATGCTTTAGAACGTAATTACTGCTAAAATTTTCTGAAATATAATTAGCATAATATATTTTTAAAACTCTATATATCTGAAACTATGCATTTGTTATGTACACATTTGTTAAAAATGTATAATATTTAAACATTTCTTTTAGGTGAAAACTCACTTCAATATTTAACAAAAATACTGGCCAACACCCAAGTTAGAGAACTTGCCTTAAGGTAAAAATAATCCACATGTTATTATAATTTTTCTATTATTTAAAAATCTTTGAAACACAACTTGGCTATAGAAAGTTTACTATATTACAACACTAACATCCATATAACTTAACAATAACAAGTTTACTATACTACGACACTAACATCCATTTAGTTAATAATGTCATGTTCACTATGCTTACTATCTTTCTTAATAACTTACATCAATATCCAATTGTAGTTATCAGCCTTTTCCATCAGAAACAGAAAACTTTTTTATCTGGTTGTTTATTTTTAGTCGTTTTGCTGATTTTTAAAAATTCATTATTTATTAGCTGGAGCTAGCATGAGTGCAGTATAGTTGCTTTCTGTCTGTCTGGTATCTGTAGCAAAATTTCTGGTAGGTGTAGCAAGATTTCATTCAGTTATAACTCTAAGACTTGATCTATTTCCAGAAAAAATGGCTTGTCTCTCTCCACTGTCCTCATGCTGTTGAAAGACATTGCTGATCCTAGGAATCACTCACTGGATACCTTAGACTTAAGGCGCAATAAATTTTGGGAGGCTCAAAGACTACAGTATAGTGACCTGATCAAAAATGCTACTCGATACTTGTTAGTAGACCATGGGCCAAGCTCTGCTGATGATACCTGACAAAAACATGACCACTTCTGCATTGCTTAAAATGTTTTGACATGCAGAAGATAAACATCTTTGGTGCATTTGGTCACTTCTACTTAGTTTAAGCTCTGCTTGCCATTTTAAATCATGTGCTGTTTTTATGCATTTTGATCAGATTTGTTTCTAAGATTTACATCACATGCATCAGAGATGAATCCAACTAACGTTGAACTTAGACATCCATCAAAGATGAATCCAACTAACATTGAACTTAGACATGCATCAAATATGAATCCAACTAACATTAACATTGACCTTAGACATGCATCAAAGATGTGGGGCGATTTTACTGATAAGAAAACTCTTGATTGATCTTATCCAGTGAATATCCCAGTCCACAGGAAGGACTGACATTTATCAAAGGTCAAAGTCAAGTCCCCATGAAAGGCTGACATTTATCTGAGGGTTATATTCTATAGGGTCAGGTCGCCATAAGGGGCTCACATTTATATAATCAAAGTCAAGACTAATTGTGTTTAGCTTCCACCCGACTTGGTCTACTAAGTCCTTAAACGAAGATAGCTATCAAATACCTTCTTATGGTTTGGTGGGGGGGGGGGGGGGGGGGGGGGGGTTCATTAAGACGTATGGGGCCCTAATAAAGTTTCAATATTTTACTCTGATAATTGTGTTATAGCCAAACTGTAAACAGCAAGCAAAATTTTAATCCAATGGTTGCTTGTGAATTCTTTCCAGATGTTACACTACCAGTACACTATAAGTTATAGAAGAGAGAATACAAAAAGCAAAGGGAGCTAATTCTGACTTGCTAAGCAAAAGATGTAATGTTCAGTGTAACAGTTCCCTACTTATTTTTAAATGTTTCTTATTATCTATCTGTACCGTATTCATACTGATAGATTGATTTGAAGCTTAACAAAACATTTTTTAAAAAGCTAAAATAAAAGAAATGAATGGATCTTTTAAAACTATTTTTTTTAAAATGGGAGTCATCTTCAACTGAAGACAGTGCAATAATTGTTTTGTCTCATTTTGTAATTGACTTTTAAGACAAAAGTTACAATAAATGAATATGCATTTTAAAATATTAAATATGAATTTAAAAGCCAGGAATATTGAATACATAGATCAGGTTATTTTTCTGAAATCTATTTTTGCAATGTATAATTACTTGCATTTACATCCATCTGAAACCTTTATAAATACTGGACATAATAATTTTTAAGGAGTAAATTTTGATACTAAGCACTTCATTTCACTCACAAAGTCATCTTATAAAACTTAATTACACAATTTTAGGCACAATTTAAAAATTTTCAGCGACACCTTTGTCAAGTTTAAATGAGTTTCAGCATCGAAACAACAAAGTTTCTAGCTATCAAAATTGTTTTAATGTGAAACATCATTTCAAGAAAATTGGAAATTTAAAAGGACAATTGTGTAACAAAAAATATTCTAGCTTGCCATAAGATGTTGTGTCTAAAATGTTTATAATTTGTATTACATTATGTGTATTAGTGCTTCTTAAACTAAATTAGTGTAAGTAAATGTCTTAATCTCTTAAGTTAAAATGTAATTTTGCCATAAAGAATGTTGACATTTTGTATAAATGTTATTTCATATGGTGCATATCTTAACTATGCAATATGACAATTATTTATGTTTCAATAGGATGAACTTTTTCAGATTTTGAAAAAAAAATTAATCTATTTTTTATGGAGCACATCACTCCTTTTTTTATGTCTTTGAGTCAGTCTTTTTAATTTAAATGTTATATGGCCAAACTATTAGTAAGCACTCAAAATAAATTTTAAAAACTCTCACATTTCTTCTTTTTCAGACATTTATAGCTTTTTGCAGTAGTTGTCATGAATTCTCCATGTTGATAGTTTCCCTTATATTCTTTCAACTAATTGCCATGTTTTATTATCTCTTTAAAATTCAGCATTTAGTTATGCAATGAGTTGCACCTGACTTTTGGCTTTCTATAGATATTGACTCAATATACTCAATTTATGCTAGGAATTAAATTTATTTTAGCTAATTCTCTAGTAATGTGCATTTCTAAATTTCAACTTATTAACTTATTTTTTCTTGGTTTATTTTATATAAGTATTACACAACCCCCTCCACTGATGCACATAGCAGTATCATAACTTTAACATGTGGGTTCCCCAGACATAATGTCCCCAGACACCCAACTGTATATGTTGTGGTCCATTATAATTTATATGTGTACATCTCACTAAGTTATTTGTGCCCCCCAGCATAATGTGGATATCTCACTAAGATATATTTCCTACTATTTTACCTATTTCGAAAATCTTTAAACTGCTGGGCATTAGGAAACCCATTTACTTAAGAAAGTTGTGAAGTTATTGATAGATAGAATGAGTAAGTACTGGTGAGGTGGTCAGCAACCTGCTGAGTAGATATTGCCCACTTTTTTTTTCACAAATCTGCAATGACATGCAGTTTTCTAATTATTTTCTCAGCAAATGTAATTTATAAAATTGACCCCTCACTCTAAAAAAGTTTCTAACTCCTGAACATTTGTCATGTATTAGACCAAGGGTGCCATGTATTAGACCAGGGGTCTCAAACTCAAATCATCCGGGGGCCACATGAGGTAGAGTATGAGTGAGACTGGGCCGCATCAAGTGTTCCATAAAAAAGCGATTACAAAATCAATAAAGTACAACTGTTACAATCTGCTCAACCTTTATTAATAACAAATAAAAACATTAAGGTTTCTCAAGAACTAGGCCTGACTTACTTCTTGACCGACTTCTTCCTAATTCTTGTTGCCAGAGAGCTGGCAGCGCTTCTTCTTATACAGCTGAGCAACATTTGGCTTAAGTGAGGAAGCAACTTAATATGGCTTGAAGATGCTCATAAGTCATTTTGGCCCTGAACTTTTACTTGCTAAAGTTCATAGTGGGAAAGAGCTTTCACACAGATATGTACTCCCTAAAAAAAAGGAACATGATCCGCTTTAACAACCTGGAAATCGAGGGGAAGGTGGGGGGCAATGCTCTCATAAATTATCCATGCTTGTTTGTTTTCCCATTCACCTCCCTGAACTTAGAAGTGCACTTAAGATCAATTCGCTCCATTTGAATCAGGAAAAAAAAAGGGGGGTTGGGGTATCTTCCACATTGAAGGAGAAAGGGTCAGCAAAAATTTGAATAGTGGTTATGTGTGTTTTGAAGTCTGCAAACTTGTGATCAAATTCTTTCTGTAGCTCTGCAATGGCATCAGTATAACGGCACTTACTACTAATGGTGTGCCAGAGTCCGTGAGTCCTTTGCATTTTGGGAAATGGCAGAAATTTGTCTGACAACTTTAACACAAGTTTTGTGCAGAATGCCTGACATTGTCATAGGCAACACCGACAAGCTACACCTGGTCTTGTAACGTCTTGTTGAGTACATTCAACTCCTGTGTAATGTCAACAAGAAAAGCCATGTCCGTGTCCCATTTGGGATTTCTTAGTACAAGAACAGCCACTCCATCCTTCTCCACTAAGGCCTTGAAAGCTAAAACGTGTTCAAATAGTAGGCAGGAGCAAGCAATATTTATGTATTATTGATGCGAAGGAAGATGCTATTGTAGTTCGTAGGGAGAATGGATTTTTTATTTTTTAAAGTAGAAAAGGGCTTTTGGACTAACCCTATTTTGAAATTGACCAAGCTGACAGGATCGGAATTTCCCTCACTCGTACGCACTAGAGGCAATTATAATAGGGATTTTTTTTTTTTTTAATACTGTGTCAGATTGCTACGATTTACACATTTATGGTTGGCATTACGCACTAAATGACTTTTTCAACTTTTCTAAAATCCGCACTTAAGCCATGTTTGTCTCATAAAATGCTATAAAATAAAAACTTTTAGTCCGATTTTAAAACAGTTTTCACCATTTTAATCATCGTCCAATTCTATACAAACATAATAAAAATCAGAATTAGACTAGTCGGTGAGATTCGAATGAAACTGTTGCGGAGGGTCACATTATAGATATGAGAATGGGGAAAACGCGCGGGCCGCATTAACACTAATCTTTGCTGATATGTAGCGGGCCGAAAAATATCATTATCATCTTGCGGGCCGCGAGTGTGAGACCCCTGTATTAGACAATTAACACTTTCTCTTCATCTGATCCGATTCAATATCTGTTGATAATTTTATGATTTTGAGACAGCGACATGTTTTAAAACTATAGGCCTATGTTGTTATAGAGATTATTAACTTAAAATTTTAGAAAATATGAAGCCTATTCTTTTAATTTTGATGAATCTTTATGTATCCCACACACTCTAGTCTCTTTACCGTCATAGTACAGAAATTGCGATGTTTTGGGGGTTTTTTTTGTTTGTTTTTTTTTTTTTTTTTTTTTTGGTCTTTCTAAATATCCTTAATGCCGGCTTTTTAAGGCCTACTTATTTTTGGGAGAAATTTTTTTTGTTTTTTTTTTTTTTTTTTTTTTTTTTTTTTTTTTTTTTTTTTTTTTTATAATAATTTTTGTGTGATTTTTTATGGTTTTTTTTTTTTTTGGGAAAATGGGGGGGGGGGGTGTTTAACTATATAATTGTATGTAAATACATGGCATTGTCAAGTGTTGTACATTTCCGCTTGTCCAACGCCAACAACTACAATAGTTGACAAAATGTGTTATTATGTTAATACTAGCATTACCGCATGGGAAAATAATTTATGTAACTTTAAATTGGCCCTGCATTTCGTGTATTACGACTATTAATTATCACTATGTTTCAAATTGGAAGTGTATTTGATCGTTCTTTAATGAAATCTAAACTCTATTAAAAATTATTCTTGATCTCGAAATTGAAAACATATGTTATAAACTATTATTCTTCAACGTTTCCAAAATAATTAATAAATTATTATTAAGTTCTTTCATACTTGTCCATCTTAATCTCTTTAAATAACCAGTAAAAAACAATTGTTAAAAGGCCTTTTTTTATGATAGATACGGTAGTAGCGCAAGCTCCAAGTGACCTTGTCAGTACATGACACAGAAATGGCTTAGCGGTGAGTCATGGAATCTAATTTTAGCTTTTTTATTTTGTAAGCAAAGGCGCGCAGGGATTTTCTGTTGGCGTTTCAGACCACTAATCACCACAATATCGATTTCCTCCCTCCCTCCCGCCTTTGTAAAAAAAAAAAAAAAAATGTACACGCTGAACTATCAGTATTTGGGTTTGAAATGTTTTCATACACAAGCCTACTACTACTATATACTATTATATTATTGATTTATTTAAATAGACCGAGAAGTTACTATGAAACGTTAATTTCCCCTAATTATTTTGCAAGTCCAACTCCAACTTACTCCAAGGCTTGATTCCCCCTTTATTACTACCGTACTTCAACTATGTGTCTTCGCTATTCAGGTGCCTTAAATTGATTTCACTCGTATTTAATTAATTATAAATAGTTATATAGTCTATAGACCTAACAATAGCATTTTTAATAAAGAATGAATAATGGAGTGTTACTTAATATTATCAGAAAATACATAAATGTGTGATCAAACTCACTTATGACTTATTCAATTAGTCCTTTTTTAATTAAAAAAAAACAAATTTGAGGTCGGTGAATTTAAATTATGTGGCGTCAAATAAGTTTTGGTACCTAGACACTGGTACAACCATTTGAATTCAGGAGTTGATTTCCAGAAATTGCACTGCTGCACTGTCTGAATACTTAGGTTGTCATGCAGTGTAAGTTATCCACCCTTCCCTCAATATAGGTAGTAGATAGTGCAATTTTAACTTGGATTTCTGTTTACTACTAAGTTTAAAAAGCAAATTAATGAAAGAAATTAACTTCTTTCAATTATCCCACCCAATTACCAATGCAATACCGGTACATGAATTATGAATATTATCCTGTAGGCCTACTAGGTGTTTTACTAAGAAATTACTATTACATATTTTGTATTGTATTTTAGTATTTTTTGGACAAATTATTAAAGTACCAGAACTGTAAGTGTAAGCAGGTGCTAAAATATTGGGCTGTAGTTGTAATGGAAGTAGCTAGGGTAGAAGTATCTGCTTTTCAAGAGTAGTGGATTAATTATTGATAAAAAATGTTGGACCTTAATTGGCTGATGCCAGTGCAGTTTATTTTTTCTAAGAACCAAGCCACTCTGCTGTTCATAATCTGACTTATGAAAGAAATGAATGATATTTTTACAAATCTTTAACTATTATTAAAATTTAACAGTTTTGCCAATTTTCATCTACATACAAATATAGCAACAGAAGTTCAATGAAGTCTTAGTGAAATACCAGTTAAATAAAAAAAAAGTAAGGTGTTATTTTTAATAGTAAAATAAAATTGAAATGCAATTACAGTAAATTACACATTTTGTTTAGTTCTATTCCAATTACATTTAATAGAACTAAAAAAAATGCAGTTATCATTATCAGACAGGTGCTCTGATTTTGAGACTTTACTTAATATTATATTAATGATTTTATTTGTGATGGATGGACTGTTTGGTTGTAAAAGCAAAATAAATTCTAACAATTTATATTTTTGTTTAAAATTGAAGTTCTTTTTTTTAAAAATTAATACCTCAACAAATTAAAATAATTTTATACTGTACAATCCGAGTGTAATACAAGAGTTTGGACTTAATTTTGTAGTACGGTAGTATTACTTTACTTAACAGTTGTTTGAAGGCTTTGAGTTGTAATGCAATATATTGTTTTTTAAAGTAGTAAAAAATGATTTTAATTAAGAGTTTAATTCACCGTAACTGTATAAAAAGGACTTTGATGATACATACAACAATCTGCTGCATTCTTAGTGTGAAAAGGAGCTAAAAATATATTATATATTTTCCTCTAGTGATGTTGATTAATTATGTGGTGTTGGTATTTTTATTATTATATTTATTTATATAGTTAAGTTTTAAAAGTTCATTACAGTTCAGCAATGCCAGTTTTTATACACACAGGTTCAGTTGATGGATAATGTTATTTGTGAACCAGTGCTTACATTTACATTTAAGTAAAGGAGGAAACATTAATGTGAAATCCCTGACACTTTCTAGGCAATTCACTATGCAAATGTGAAATGATCTCTATTGAATAGAAATTACTGAATCAATATTGTGGAGATTTCATTATTATATTATGTGAGCTTTTGATGACAAACCTATACTGGTTTCAATAAAACTAAAAATGTAAAAAATACACCTCTTTAAACTCTTTAAAGTATTCTTCTTCAACAATGCACCAAATGGCCTATACTATACATTTACACATAATAATTATGTGTAATTTTATTGTTATCCTTTTCAAAGTTTTCAAGTCCAATATTTTGGGATTATGAGGCTTAAATTATCTCTTGTTACACATTTCTATTGGTTAGGTCTAGAATTAATATTTTCCCCACTGCTATACTGCTAATACCTTTTGTACTAATTAACACTTCCGTTAAACTTAAATCAATTTTAAATAAATTAGCTAAGCAATCAAATCAGTGAAATTATTAGTGGACAGGGTCACTTGACAGAGAAAAACAAAACTCTTTGAACATAAAAATTATAGTTAATTATGCTTTGTATTATCAATTTAAAACAATAAGTCATCTTAAAAGTATCACATCATAATAAGCATTAATTACAATAACAAGAACATAATAATATAAACAAACATGATATTTTCAATGACAATGTGATTCAGAATTTTACATATCGCATTTTAAATGATAACAGAAAACTAATTATCATCAAAAAATGGTATATCAGTTTGGTTGTCTCAGTAATGTAAGAAAATCAAACTTACATCAAAAAGAGTAACAATAATATATGAAAAGAATGGCATGTTTGCTGAAAATTTACAACAATGGTGTCAGTAATAAGAAAATGAAAATGAATTCCTTCGCATGTACACAAAATAATCACACTTTATGGAAGCGCCCATCAAAAGAATATTTAGAAAATTATTTAGGCCTAGTTTGATGCAGTTGAACATAAGGTTAAAAATCCCAGCTTGAAATGAAGTGTTGAAAGAAAGGCCGACACAGATGGGTTTGTTTTTATTTCAGCCAGAAAATAAGTCAATTGCAGATTCATAAATCTTTGTATAAAGAACACAAGACGCTAAAGCTTGAAGAAACTAAATGTTTGTTTAAATTAGAATGCAATATTCGGTGCCATCATAATCTGACAGCCACTATTTACATGTTCAACAATTTGCTGCTTAAGTTTCATAACTTGATCTCTAAGACTAGAAGCTGTTGTTACAAGATCATTATTTTGTCCTTTAAGTTCTTTAACACGATCTTCTAGCCGTGAAATCCTCTCCAATTTTCTTGTACGACATTTACGAGCTGCTACTCTATTACGGGCCCGTTTACGCTCAAGTTTAATTTTTTCCTGAGATTCCATATTTATAGGTGAAAGTGGTGGGGACGAACCAAGACAAGGAACAGTTTGTGGTTCGTCTTTGATCTGTGGTATCCTTGCATCTAACCCAGCAGATGAAACAGGCATACTAGCCTTGGTTGTGGGCAGGACAGTTTTGGGAGGACTTACGGTAGATGGTAGTCTACCAATAAGCCCACCAGGCAAAGTTGTTGTCGCTGAAAGTTCATTTGCAGTAGCGAAAACAGGAACGGCTCCTGATGTTGGTACTGTAGCACTTTGAGAAAGCGCCGTGGGAACTGTTAAAGTTGTAAAAGTTCGAGTAAGTTCTTGTGTACGATTAGCTGAAAGTGCCCCACTGCTCTGTAGTTCTGCAAGAGCGTCAACAAATCCCCTAGCGTAGGCCTCCTGCTCCTCTGTTACGAATTTCGGAAATATAAACTGAGTTGGGGTGGGCGTTGTCGTTACCATACCGTTAGCTTGAATAATCATCTTTTCTAACTCCGGTGAAGCCAGCTTTAACATATTAAGATCTGGTGATGCTAGAACAGTTGCTAATTTCTTCTGTTTAGTCGCTGAACTAGAATTAAAGTCCAATGTCATACTCCGTTTTAACTTTTTGACAGCTGAGTCTGGGCCGTCCGTGTCAGAATAAAGCGAATGCTCCATTCTGGACTTTGAAGATGATGTTCGTAAATCCAGATTGAAAAAAGGACACGCGTGTCAATACTGACTCGCCACACACTAGAAAAATAATAATATGAGTCACTTTGGTTTCGGCCGCGTTCCGTTCGGAAGCCGATGATGTTAGTCACACCAAGACGAGTTTCTAGAGAGATCAAAATTGTAATGTTAAAATGCCGTGTGGTACTGCCTATATACGGATGAGTCACAGTGCTATATATGGAAAATTACAACATTTTACAGAATTTTGGTTGGTTAGAAATGATATCATCGATCACGTGGTAATACTATTTTGAGACAACGGAAGCTGGATAATGGTTTAAAGACTGCATAATATGATGACGCTCTACACATGTTTTATTTTAAGCTGAGGATTTCCCCTACTTTCGACCCTTGACCTTAAGGTTGTAGGAATCAATATTATCAACGTAGTACATAGTATTAGTATTAGATTTTGAATGGTATACTTTTAAAATAACTCACTCATCACATAGGGTCAGGGTGGTGGATTTGGGGGGGGGGGGGGGGCAAAAACCCCGTTCTGTAAATTTTTCAATTCCAAATAATGGGCCATTTTTAATGGGTCGATTTCAATTTCAAAGTAAGTAAGTGTAAGTCAGTAAGGATGCATGGAAATGCATGCTGCATACATTTTTAAAACTATTTTATTAATCTTATTACTAGTTTATATTATATTTATATGTAAGTCTTACTCTTAATTTTAGCCTTAACCTACAATAAACACAACTACAACATGTTGTTTGAATACGACTAATACTAAACTAATAGACTAATACTAGTGATAATAATTCTAAGACGGAGGCTACGGAGTTGAAATTATGAAAAGCACCATTTTATTTGCATCGCTCGTTTTAATTTATATTATTTGCATAATAGTAATAGGTTAATGATTTTCTTTACAAGTGGCTATTTTATGGTAGTACTTTTAGTTTAATTTCACTATAATATAAAATTTCCTAGCCTTACACTTTAAGTTAAAGTTAAACTAAAATTATTACCCCAAAACTTTGGAGGAAAAAAATGAATCCAGTCCACACTTAAAACTTAAACAGAGACGTAAACAACCGGAAATATAATATATATTTACTTCAGCATTGTCTGCTATTTAAGTTTAAAAAGAGCAATCATCATCATATATCATAAAAAGAGAGTCTGTAGCTAAACTATGTCAAGATATTTTTTAAAATGATGGAATAATCTTTATATAAGTATACGTTTTGCTTTTACCCTATCATTTATTGTAATAATCTACAAACAGACCTCATAGACATAGACATAAGTAATTATAAGAAGTTGGTATATAATGACGGTATATTATTAAATTATTATTAGTATTACTATTACTTTTAACTTTTAGTTTTTTTAATTTTAGTTAATTTAGTTTCATTAGAACTTGGTTGTGACAGTTATGTCAACGGCTTCGGGTCTGCCAAAAAGCGTCGAGATAACCGATGATCGTGATAACCAAAAACCAGATATATTAACATGTGAGACGGTCCCAAATTATTTCGTATGAATCATGAACAAAATGCAATGCACTGTGTGTATTGTTAGAAAACAGCAGAAATGTCAGTCATAGCTTTTGCAAAAGAACTGTCACTTCACAAACCAGTCAGTAAATACTAAATGTTGTCATTGACGCATTCAGCATAGCATTTGCAAATAGCCGAAAACGTTCTGCTTGTGACTGCTGCGCCACTGAAAGTGAAAGGCCCCCAAGGAGCTGGCAAACAGACAGCGACTAGTACCACTCTGATAGCGGAGTTTACGTTTCGCTTGCATCCAAAGTCCTTTAATAGTTTATGTGTGAATGTCCTGGTCTACTGGATCAACAAATTCGTGCGCATGCACTGTGACAGTGTGCGCATAAATTCCGTTGTTGAGCTGACCGACATGTTGATATCCTTGCCAAGCGTCCGTGATGATAGTTGTCCCTGGTAACATATGATCAGTGATAAAGTGCTCGTGTGTTTTTGCGCATCTCGACAGCCAACAACCTCCATCCAACATCGTCCACTACCACAAACATGAATTTCAAAGAAAAAGATACCTACGACTTTTAAGTAAGAAGAGTAATCATAGGAAATAATTTCAATAATTTGGGACCGGACTTCGGAGGATTGCCGAAATTTCTTCATGTACATGGTGTGCGTTAATAAAAGCATGTACCAGGTACTTCAGTAAAAAAATAATTAATACATTTTTTAATATTACATTTATTTAGAGCAGATTTCAAATTAAAAAAATAAAACCAGAATCAACTTTTTAACTTGAGCTACGAATTTTTAAAGAGCGAGTTCGTTTGGTATTTTCTACTATGGATGAAGCCTCCACATTTTGTGACCTCATTCTGCTGATCATGTCTTGCGCAATGACTAAATAGTTTACATATAAGTATAAGGCGACGCATACCCTTATTACTAAAATACTATTTAGGGACTACTTATTTTGAACTTTCAAATTTGGCACGTGACTATTTAACTAAAGTTTTCCCTGACCAAATGGTCTAATAGCTTTTGCACATGGCAAACTTGTTGAAAATATTAAATTGCTAAGTTACTTCACAAGGAAGATAAGCATAGGCAACCATCAAGGTTAGTTAAACATTTTATTTCATGAGAACAGAATGGTGCCATAGCCTGTCTCACTTTTTCTAGATCTTGAGTCAAGTTAAACCACTCACCGTATCGATTTGGTGGGCGTTTAACTCTCGCTGGTCGTCTTTCATCTAGCTCCTCATCTTTTTCATCAACACATTCATCATCAGGATCATCAACACGAATCACTTCTTCATCGACGTCATTATCAATGAATTCCAGAAATATAGGTGTTGATTCCTGAGAAATTTCAGTCTCCTTCTCAAGACCGAACTTGTTTTCATTAAACAGAATGTCTCTACTGTAAATCACCCTATACGTTTTCAAATTGTATAGGTGATAACCCTTGACATCGATTCTGTACCCAAGAAAAATGCATTTCTGTGTTTTTGAATCAAACTTATGTCTTTCATCTTGAGGAATATGTGCATACGCAACACATCCAAACACTTTAGGTGATCAGCACTGGGTTTCGTACCAGTTTTAACACCTCACATGGTGTAGTACCTTGAAGAGCCTTAACAGGACTTCGATTCTGCAGATATAAAGCTGTTGACACTCCTTCTGCCCAGAATTTTCATGGTAGCTGTGCTTCAGCCAGCATGGAATGTGCTGCTTCCACAATAGTCCTGTTCTTTCTCTCTGCTACTCCATTCTGTTCTGGTGATTTCGGAACAGTCAGTTCATGGCGGATCCCCTTTTTCTTTAAATAACTTTCAAATTCATTTGAAATAAACTCTCCTCCGTTATCGGTGCATAGGGCCTTAAGATTATTTCCAGTTGACTTCTCAACCATTACTTTCCATTCCAGGAAACATCCTTGTGCTTTAGGATATAAACCCAAGAATATCGACTAATCGTCAATAAAGTAAGGAAATAGTGAACTGAGTAAAACAGAGTAGGGTTAAACCTGAAAAAATAGACGCAACAAAACAGCGAACGTGTCGGCAGAAAGCCTTCGTCAGCGAACAAAACAACAGAAAAAACGGTATAAAAATAAAAATAAGAAATAGCACTTAGCTGGTAAGTAGTATCTGTGGGCAGCAATAGAAGTGTGCTGTCAGATTCCGTCCATCTTCAAATCCTATATTTAGAGGCTCTTCCAACTTTGACAATTGAATAAATTCAGATTTCCTGCAACACATATGACGTGTTGCTCCTGAATCAACAATCCAAGTCGTGGCACCATTGACTGTAGTTAAAGCGTGCTGATGCCTCATTAACAGTCCAACACTTTCATCATTTGAGTCTCTCTTAGCCTTAGTCTCAGTGTGATGTGCCTTATGCTGTCTGTAAATCTGTTTACTTGATTCTTGCCTTTTTAACTCAGGACAATCTCTTTTAATGTGTCAATTTCTCTTACAATGATAACATTGGGGTCCTTTCTTTGTTTTCTTCTCTTTTGACACAAGTGCTCTACTTGGTACTTCTTCACTTCATTGTGATATCTTTCTCTCTTCGTGAAGTAATCAATCAGTTACAAGTTCCATCTTTTGAACTTATTTAAATTACTTCTAGGTTCATTCTAAAACACAAGTCCTGTATTTTGAGAAATAATTATTTTTAATTATGAAAAACGTGTTTATTTGTTGTTTGCTATTTATTCTTGCGGAGTTCAAAAGCCTGCAATTGGGCTTGGGGATGGAGATAACCGAAGTTAAGTGGTAAATTTGTCTGCCTTTTGTGCTCAAGATATCAGGGTTAGGTGACATAAAAGAATCGACATAACTGAGGAGAACATGCTTAGACAAAGAGAGAATTTGGCAGTTCCACTTCAAAAACGTCGACATAACAGGATTGGCAAGTTAACCGAGGTGGAGATAAGTGGGTTCAACTGTAGTTAATATTAGTGGGTCTATTATTATTATTCGGACTCTATTATTCCTATTTATAATTAAATTATATTACATACTGGTTACAAATATAATTATATATAAGTAAGAGTTTAAAGTAAGACTTCATAATTATTTAATGGTATGTTAATTTTATGCCTTTAATTTATAATATATTAAGTTAAGGCTAAGTGGAAAAGTTTGCTCGTGCAAAGGCAAAGGAATAAACAGTTGCAAAATATTTTATTTAAAAATAATACTAATACTACTAATAGTATGGGCATGGGTAATCTATTGTTATACCTGAATGGTGTTTAGTCAAGGTACATGACTGTTCATTAACTTTAAGTTTGATAAATATTTCCCTCTTGCATTCCTTCTGTTAATTAGTATAATTCATGATATATAGTAACTAAAGTAAATTAAGTATTTGCATAAGATATAATATCATTCATAATAATATTTTATACCAGCTGGGACAATGCAACCATGTTGCGCTTGTAAAATACAGGAAGAAGCGCATAATGTATAATAATTCCAGATTTTACTCCATATATCCACTAATCACAAAATGCTTAGTGGTATTATAGTGGGTAGTAATGGGTACTGATGCTGTTGTATGTCCTTTTCTGTGCATTTGGTGCATATGCGATCAAGTGCACAATGAAGGAAGAAGCGAATGAGAGTGTCAGTGGGGTGGACAAGATCCACTCTGCAATTGTTTTAATAGATAGTATAAGCTCAAACTCTGTTTATAAAATCACTGGAAAGTAAGGTACTAGTTTTTAGAATTGGTCCTGTTTAGTTTAGACTTTTTACAAGTACAGTTTCTTCATCTTCTGTCAGCTTTTATCAGGAAGGGGGTCACAGGGAGGTACAGACTGTGATTAACCACAAGGTGTGAGACCTGCTGGAGACTCAATGTTGTGGACTTTCAATGTGTCCTTAACCTTAACATACAGTAGTCGATTCAACACTTTCTGTTAATGTATGCAATGTAAGCTTGCAATGCAGATTGGATGACAGGCATTCTGACCAGGTGGCCAAATCAATTAATTTGCAATGGGTCCATTTTCTGGCTAATTAAGATGGCACCAACGTTTCAACCATTTATTTTATTTCATGGTTCTGTTTATGGTCCCTTCTTGTTTTACCAGCTAGTTGCCTTAAACATCTCATCTCTCTGGGGAAGATTTTTTATCCAGAAACCGTGTCTGACAAAGGTACAGTTGAGTGATGCTACTGTACATGGGTAACTGTGGTCATTTAAGCACCTTAGCTAAAGTCTCAATAATAGCACTTAGCAGCCCAGGTGTTTGCTTGAAGCTATTGACTGTTAGCCTTCATATTATGTGTGTGCTTTGTATTACAGGTATGCTGTACATTCATTAAAGGTTTTAATTTTAAATTGTCATTCGAGTGATTCGTAAAACTGGAGACTTACTTTAACTCCTGGTACATTGTAAAACTGACTTACTTTAACCCCTGGTAGACATACTTACTGTGTCATGAAAAGATGAATGTCTAAAAAGTGTGTCACCAACACAAGAGAGTTTGGAAAGAAATTGACTAGTAAATATCATTGTTTAGGAATCAATCCAAACTTTTGGGACTCTTATGTAAAACAATGAATAATGAAATGGTTACAATTATGGAAAAATCTGATTTAATACTGAAGTGGCATGATCCAAATCAATAAATAATTAATGGGAGTTAATCATTGTCAGTTAAGAACTGTCAAAATATTTTTTTCTGCACGCACATGAACAGGTGATTTAATAAAGAAAATTTAAATGATGTTGTCTAACTGAAGTTAACAAAGTAGGCATTTCTTTTACTTTTTTTATTGATTTGTTTTTAATTCACTCAATTCTACATTGGAATTTCAATAAAAGAAAACCAAGGCACAAAAAACAACACAGAATCCCCGACCCCTTCCCCCCAAATGTACCCAGGGAAGTCATCTCGTTGGCACCCCCTCACAGGTTTGCCACTGGTAGTACTAGTAGTTATGAAAATAATAGTCATAAACTTGATTACAGAAACTTAAGTAATAGTCAGAGCTGTTGGGTGGGCCATCTTACCCTCAAATATTTTAGTGGCCGGAAGATCTGTGGTTGAGAAGAAATGAATTTTGAATGCAGGGGGCACAAAACTAAAAATCACAGGACATTTCGGGTAATACTAAAACATTCAACTTTTCTCTAGCTTTTTAAAAGTGATATCATTGTCATGAACAAATTTTTGTATAATTAATATGGTGTGCTTTTTTTTTTTTTTGCTGATGGTAAAGGACTAAGATTTTATCCTTAAATGGTATTTCAGGTCTCAGGTGCTGAAAGGAGCAAAGTTGACAGTAAAACCCTGATTTGTATGCTATTTCATTTACAAGCTGTGTTCTGTACAAAATGTACACACTGGCTAGAAACAAGGTATTGTTCTCATCTTATTAAGTATGTGGATATGTTTACCAATAATTGACTTAAAACTTTAATTATAATATCAAATAAAATATTAGAAAACAAGTCATTGCAAATGTTTGAACAAAATGTATGCACAATTTATATTTCTTGCTATCTTTCAGCTTACAAGTACAATCATTTATGAGAGGCTATTGTTTCACTCAAAAATATATTAAGTCTGTTACCACTGTTATGCACTATGTGTATTGAATAAGGACTTTTCCAAAAATGATTCCTCACTATTGGCGGAATTTTTGTACACATCCCTTCCTCCCCCATCATCACAAATTCATCACAAAATTTAGACATCATCATAATATGTGGTCACAAATCCCCTTAAGATTAATGAGGTCATTTATGTATTATCCTTATGATAACATTATATTATTCTAAATAATTATTAACTGTCATTAGTGGGTTATCGGTATAACGGGTTGGGGAACGTTTTTAGCTATCAACTCAAAATATTTCTTATTGCACAGTCTTTAACACGATCAAGAAAAAAGGAAGAAAAACTTTACTATTTAAATTGAAACTGTTTAATTGAATCTCATAACACAGTAAATACAGTATAAATATAAAAAGTATAAAATAAATGCGCTAAAAAAAATTAATAAGGTCCTTGAAATTTTTTATTGTTAGATAAAACAAAAGGCGACTAGGCCAAAATAAGGTATACAAGACAAGGTATGTGTTTAAACAGGCGGTTGATCCACTTCTTATCAGAGCATGTTTGGTGTTTTTATCTAATACCTCGGATAGATGTAACAAATTTTCTATCTTAACATTGCACTCACTTTTTACATATTTTAAATAACGCCTTTTGAGCTCTAGATTTTCACTTTTCAATGAAAAGAAAAAGACACGACAATTAAAAGGACGTTTTAGTTAGATACCTTCTTCAACAGACAATACAAAAAAAGGAACAACAGATAATTAGAAAGCAAAAATCAAAAACTTATATGTTCGAAAATCTCAATGAAGTCAATGTAGCTTTATTTTGAGGCTTCTGGTGCTTAAACTTCCTTTTGATCATTTACCTTATTTTATAAGTATAACCTACCAACTAAATTTTTTTGTGTGCTTTAATTTGCTTAAATTAATACTTTATGATAGTCTCTTAAATTATTGAATTTGTTTGTCAACATTTTCAAAAATGTAGAATGTTGTTTTGTTTAAAGAATTAGGTGCATCTTTCAACCATGAACAAAGCTGCAAGTCTTATTAAAAAGCTTTTTTATTATTTTTTTTTCAAATGACATTTTTGTCAAATTTTTTCTTTGGTGAAATGCAAGACTGGAAGAACTATAATCTTTATGATAGCTTTAATATTATAAAGAGATCCCAACTTAATAAAGAAAAAAGTGTTTATTATAATAAATTATATCATTGAAACAAAAAAAAAAGTGCCCAGGGGGTGGTGCACATATTATATAATATAAAAAATAGGACTTTTGTTGCCCACCCCCACCCCTTATAACGTTATTTAACATTTCCATTGACCCCAAACCCCCTTAATGTTATATCATATTTCTAGCAACCCCCCCCCCCCCTATATAAAAAATAGGACTTTTGTTGCCCCCCCCCACCCCTTATAACGTTATTTAACATTTCCATTGACCCCAAACCCCCTTAATGTTATATCATATTTCTAGCCCCCCCCCCCCCCCCATAAAAATGGATAAAGTCCAAAAGCAAGTAGAACTGAAGCAAATTTCAATTAAAAAGCCAAAACATATTTTTAAAATAAATATACTGAGTATTGTAAGCAAAAAAATGTATAAATTTTAGCTTTCAGTAATCTAGGCTAATTTCATAAATTTGAAAAGCAGAAAGTTAAGAGTTATAAAAAAATGACAAATAAAAATAATTGTTACATAACTCTCAACCACCCCCATATTCATGTAACACAATCAGTGGTGTAACTAGGGTATGTGCCGCCCATGGAGGGCCAAGATATTTGCCCCCACTTCCACAAAGAAACTATGCATTTGGTCGAAAATGCCTCCTCTCCTTATCAAGAGAATAAGTGCAGCCCAGAGCAGACAGCCTCCCACCCACTATTCCTATGCCACTAAAAATAATATGATATAAAAAATGATAAACCACCCCCTACCCCTTTCGCGTTATATACTGAGATGGCCCATGGCCCCCTATTATTCAAATGCATAATGAGATAAAGGGTAACTGCTAGCATATATGTAGCTCAGTTAAGTTTAAATTACAATGAGTCCTTGGTAGGTTCCCATAATTTGTGCATAATAAATTAAAATATTTAAAACTTTACCTGCCTAACCATCTAGATTCAATTACCTTATTGATAGGGTAATAATTAATGTATACTTGTTTAGGCAATCTTATTTATTTACTTAATTTTTGTTTGTTTGAAATTTTCAATTAAAAAGTTTTTTAGATCTCTATGGAATTCTGTTAGTAAGTTTTAGCCTGGTTTAAAAGTAGCAGCTGAATCAGAACACCTGTAGGTATAAACAGATGAGTAATGCTGTTAAAAAACAAAGATGTCTGGCTAGGCCAGGGGAAATCCCCAAGCCCCTGTGCCTGGCTGGCAGTTGCAGACCCAGTGAGTCACCATTGGGTGTTTACCTCAGTTGTTTGTGGTGACCCAGTTTTCACCACTTTTCAGCTAAGGCTCTTTTATAAGGATTCCACATATTAGATATTGCTGGGTATTAGTATGAACCCCCCCTTAACCTTTATTTAATACTTCTTCTTGATTGTTATTGAGAACCTACTTTAAAATGGTTATGAAAAGGTTAGCAATGCTAACGTAGGAAACAAGAGTATTGGCACAAATATTTTTAGTATTGTAGGCCAAGGTAATGTATTTTATTTGTTTACATTAAAAAAATATACTATAGGCCTAAATATATTAGTTACACTGTTATAATAAATCTAAAAGGCACTTCAGAGTTCTTTTTCTTTTAATTATCTGAGCTACCACAACTTTCGTAATGCCATGAAATGTAATATGTCATAGTACAATCCCCCCCCCCCCCACCCCCCCCCTCTCCCATATTTTTACTTCACTAGAAAAAAAACAACATTTGAATACTTGAAGCTGATTAAAAAAATATTATTGTAAGTAAAAAAATCACTCACCAGATTTCAAAACAATCAAATGTGTAATGTAAAAAATTCAGAGTTCTTTTTCTTTTAATTATCTGAGCTACCACAACTTTCGTAATGCCATGAAATGTAATATTTCATAGTACAATCCTCCCCCCCCCCACCCCCCCCCTCTCCCATATTTTTACTTCACTAGAAAAAAAACAACATTTGAATACTTGAAGCTGATTAAAAAAAATATTATTGTAAGTAAAAAAATCACTCACCAGATTTCAAAACAATCAAATGTGTAATGTAAAAAATATGAAACTTAAAACTTATTTAAATTTAAAATGGTCTTTAAAAAAGTATGAACGAGCTAGTTGACTGTGTTTTAAGTTCTGGTATATGGCTTTACAGTTGAGTGATGCCATAAATAGAAATACAGACCAAAGACACAAAGGTGTTTAAAAGTTCTATTAACTTTTATAAAACATCTATAAGAAAGACATCTAAGCTCACATGTAGAATATATATTTTCCTCTCTGAGTCAGGCAAATGACAAATCAGGAAAATACTTTGGCCCAATAACATATAAATGGTTTACAGTTTACAGTCTGGTAATATAAACATTAGGGGATATAGGTAAGAAAACTAAGCTTTCAGTGGTATGGTTTGTTCTGATTACCTTGACTGCACCCTGGTGCATCCATGTTTTCCCAATGCCCATATACTATGTCTAATGTTATCAAGTGCAAGTTTTCCCAATGCCCTTATGCCAAATTATAAAAAGTGCACTGCCAAATAGCAATTATATATTTATTTTTACAACCTCTGTTTAGTTAAAGTGATTCCTTTTCAAAACTACAAATGAAAAGAAATACTTCAATAACGTCACTTGACTTAATCACATCAATATTAAATTGATACAATCTTCTGCATGAAACTGATAGCTTTTTAATAAATACAAAGTACCAAGCAAGTTCATGAAATACTAAAACAATTAATATACTTTATTATTGTAGCGTACCATCTGTTCACCATTTGTAAAAGCTTCTGCAAACAGTTATTACTAAGTGAGTTACTGGTTTTGCACCAAGTCCGCAAGATGTCACGTAAATCACTTTATGAATATTTTTTGTCAAACCCCAGAGCCCATTTAAGGATAGGAAGCATTAGCCCTGCAAGTTTATGGAGACTTTATCATTTCAAACATAAATGTCTGAAACTTGGTTGTATTTTTTCCCATGTATTCTCAGTCTTTTATGAAAAGGCATGACCTAAAGGAAAAGGAAGGGTTTGGGAGATGCATCAGATAATGACTTCATTGGGTTAACCGTTTCCTCCCGGCCTTTCATTTATGATTTGGATTTTTTAAAAATATTATAGGACAAATTGTATCCAATTAAATGAGTCAGCATTGGTCATTCATCTCTTTAAGCTATCTCTCCCCCCTCCCCAGTAGCTAGCATAAGCTATTGTAAGTGCAGCCCAGGGCAGGCAACAATTATGCCGCTCTCCCCCCCCCCCCATCCACAAAAAAACATATTTGGCCAAAAATGCTGCTGCTCCATATAGTAGCAAGCATAAGCTATTGTAAGGGCAGCCCAGGGCAGGCAACAATTATGCCGCTCCCCCCCCCCCCCATCCACAAAAAAACATATTTGGCCAAAAATGCTGCTGCTCCATATGAAAAAAAAAAAGTGTCATCAGACCTGGTGGACTGTCCCCTTTGCATCCCCTCTCCACGTCACTAACCCCCCCCCCCTTTTCTTTTATAAAAGATCGTCACACTTTAAACTGAAGTTGCTACCACTTACAACTGAGTAGTACATTTTATCCAGCTTAAAAACTGTAATAAAGCAAAACAATGGCTGCTATTTTTATATCTTGGATTGTCTTGATAAACTTGTAAAAATTAAATTCAAGTTTATTTAAAATTTAAATTTGGTGGCTTTGATATTTTTGTTGGGTGGCTGTCTATTTTGGCCATTCCCTCCCAACACTCCCCTGCTCACTTCTCTCACCACTGATCCATTGGGTATTTTTGGTTTGAAAAAAGAAACTAGAAAACACTGGAACAAATTTTGAAGAAGAAAAAAAAAAAAAAAGCTGGAACAAATTTTGACATTTTTTTGTTTACAACTCATCACAATGTTATATATTGGTCTTTGATCAACAACTTGATAAAGCAACTTAAAATTGTCCATTGGTGAATAATAGTTCATGTATGTTACAATATGATTTTAAAAATGTACTTGAGACTTATTTAAAGTTATTATAAAACTCTAGAAAATTGTTACTTTAGTGACCTCAATTTACATATGTCATAGATGTGATACTGGTTCAGATGTGCTTCAGGTTCAGATGTGAATAGTGTAACTCTCAAACTTTATTCTTTATCATAAAATTTCTATTCCTTTTTTTTTTTTATGTCCAGTTTCTCAATGACTGACTTATCACTTTGGCTCTAAGAAACATGATGTTGTCAAACAGAACCATTCACTACCAAGACAATTTGTCTGAATTGTCATACACAGTTCATCAATTGAGAGATGAAGATGAGGAAATCGGTAATGAGAATCTATATGATGATGCTGTCAGTGGTGGAAGAAGAACACAATCAGAGACTTCAGGTATTGAATCTGAGGTAAATTCAAACACAAACTGCCCATAGAGTAATGGAAAAAAGTAATGTTTTTTTTAGTTACTATTTATAAGAAAATAGTCTACAAACTTCATCAAGAAAAGAGAATTTATAGTGAGAAATTAATTTTAAGAAGAGCTGGAATAATCTTTTTTTTTAAAAAATTAATGGCTTAACCAATTATAGTTTTAAAATATCATTTATGACTCTTAGTCTACTCACACACCAGTTAGTTATTTAGTTTCAAAAAAATCTAGGAATTTTACACCTCTCTTTAAGCTCTGTAGTTCTTTTGGAGAAATAAGCTCAATTTACAATAGTAATCACTTAACAATATGTAAAGTATTAAATAGTTAAAAACACTTAAATGGTATTGTTTAATGAGTCCTAAATTTGACATTTTCTAGTCCAATATTATTGTATTTTCCATGAGAGTAGCTGGGGATGATGACAAACAGGGGTTTCCAAATAGCCACTTGAAACAGCTGAAGTGTATGCTCTTGACACACACAAATATGATTAATCTCACTTAAGGTTATTTATATCATGTCAGGCAAACCTAATTATCCTACTTTGTTAAATATAATTTGTCTCCAACACACTTTGGAGAAGCATACTTTTTTACAAATTGGGGAATTTTTTTACAGATTTTGTATTTCCTCCACAATTCCTCCACCACACATAGACTTTTTTGGGATATATTTTGGTGACTGAATATCTCTTTGGAACTGTGATTACACTACAGCAATATTATATTGTCATTTACTCATTGCAAATCTTAAATGAAAATTTCAAACTTATCTGAGCAATTATAATAGCAGGCAAAAAGTAAACTATTAAAATTGCACAAAGTATTTTGAAGATTTATTAAATTCATTCAACTAATTACTTTTTAATAGTATTATTCAATCATGTCTTCTATAATTTAATACTGATATGGTACTACTAGCAACAGGGCCGGCCCTACGGTCGCTGGAGCCCTGTGCAAGCTTAACTTTGGCGCCCCTTTTAAGTATAATCATCAAAGTAAAAAAACTAGTTATTCGTTAATGAATTTAAGGCCTATGTTGTAATTGTTTTTTTTAACAAACAATGAATTTTTCATTATTTTTTTTAAAAACAACATAGGTAATAAACTCATTACCCATTAACTAGTTTTTCCCTTTAATGATTATACTTATGTGGGGCGCTAAAGTTAAGCCTTGGTTAAACTTTCGCCCTGTGCGAAGCACCCATTTGGCGCCCCCTTCCCTGTCCCTGTATATGGCTCCCCTCTCTTTCCGATTACAACACACTTTTTCTAATTTGCGCTTGTGATTTTGCGCCTCGGAAAGCTTTTTGTCCCCCATATTCTTTCTGCTGAAATAATTGTAAGAGGGACAAGCAAATACAGTATTAATAAATTAATTTCCACGCACCTTCGGTTGGTCCCAACCCCAGTGATAGTATCCTAATTAAGAATGCAACTTTCATTGTATGAACACTCATTGTATGAAAAGTGATTGTACGAAAAGTTAGAATACCGTTTCTCAATCCCAGACCCGAGGTTCACACTTGACTATAATAAACTAAGGGAATTTAAATATTTACTTGGTGCCCCTATGGCAATGGCGCCCTCTGCGAGGGCACAGGTCGCACACTAGCAATACCACTTTCAACCAATCATAACAATTAGACCACACTTGTAATGATGTATTGAATAGAATAATGGATGTAAGGAGAAGTAGGCCACATTCTTTGTAGCAACATTTTGATATATTTAATGAAAACTGTGACTAATAAAGTAGTAAAATTATTGATTGATATTTTTCTCCATGATTAGTTTATAATTAACCAACCCAAAAACAAAGTTTCACCAACTATTTCAGAAAAACAAAAGAAAATATTACACACCAAATGCACTTGCAATTTTTTTTAAGTACCTCATTTAGCGCTGTTATCATAAATTTCATTTTGTGAAATCAGTGTCATCAAATTTCCTTCATGTTCCCCTTGAAAAAACAGGAAAAGCTGCTTTTTGGGGGTTGGGCTGAAATTTTGATAGAATGTGTTGTCATGGGCAACAAGTCTATGTGCCAAGTTTCAGCTCTTTAGGTTGACGGGAAGGGGGTCAATTATCCAATCAAAGATTTTGCCAGCCATGAACAAAAGTTAAGTTAATATAAAGGATTTAAAAATAGTAATTCATTTGTAAATATTATGTACCGAAATCTTGTCACATGATATTGATTGATCAATTTGGCATTTCATAACCTGTTTAAAGAATATAAAGCATGATAGTTTATTGCGCTCATCTTTTCATTAGTTTAAATTTAAAAGGAAAAGTAATCTACAAAATATATGTTCACTTAAGGTTAACCTCAGCTCATTTAAATTATTATTATTATGATGAGTTGCAACACCTCTGTCATTAGCTGAAATACATCTGTCATGAGCTGGAATACATCTGTCATGAGTTGTAAAACCTCTGTCTTGAGCTGCAACACCTCTGTCATGAGTTGTAACACCTCTGTCATGAATTTTAATACTTATGTCATGAGTTGTAACACCTCTGTCATGTTGTCAATTAATAAATGATGATCATGATCAGCTGTAACACCTCTGTCATTTGCTATAACACGTCTGTCCTGTTGTCAATATTTTAATGATGGTTTTTATTTTAAATTTTTTTTAGAAATAACTATTAATTGAATTTTTTAAGAAGTTGTTTCAGTCTCCAAAGGTGAATTTGATTTCATCATTTATGAACTTTTTTTAGTGTAGCATTATCTAATTTTGCTTGATTTTCGTTTAAAAGTCTTATTGCAGATCATTCTGTCCTAACTTGGTGATAAATTTTGTTAAACCCATCCAGGTTTACGCATCCATTGTTTGGCAGAGTGGACAGTTGGCATTAGCCTTTTACGATCTTAGCAGTCGACAGATCTTCTTGGTCCCCGACGTTCCAGAAAATGATGATTTCTCCACTGTGAAACAAAGTGAGTCATGGGTAGAAAGTGACATGACTAATCTCATCAAGTGGAACTTGAACACTTGTTGATGATAAAACTTTAATACAGGTGTTGGTATTATTTTATTGTGCTGGAGAAAAGTGACCATTAATTTTTAGAAAATCTTTTAAATAAAAATATTTACGGTAATATCACAGACTTAGAGAAGTGTTGTCTCAAATAATAGTGGAAGATACACTAAGATAGCATATGACACACTGTAGTTATTACATCAAAGCAAAACCAGTGCTACCTAAAGTGGTGCTCTGTGTCAGCCCTCATTAACCAGTCTGCAAAAGCTTAAACAGTTTTATTAGGAGCAAATAATAATAATCAATGGGCATTGTTCCGGCCAGTCTGTCAAATTGAAAATTTGGAGAAGGACTGAGCTAAACTACATTATCCACTGTTTACAATTATTGCCAATTTTTCATGTTTTTGTGTATCCACTGCAAAAAATAATACCTTATTTACTTATACACCCAAAGTTATTCTTATACTCTCATCCATCCATTCATGTGTGGCTGTGTTTCCCAGACTGCAACTCAAAACATTGTTGTCATGCAATGAATGGCTTATGTGCTTGAAAGATTTTTGTAAAATCCAAGAATGAGAGATGTTTAAAAAAATAAATGTATATTCAAATTAATTTGTATTCTTTATAATTTGTGAATTCCATATTATGAATGTGTTTTTTTCTCCACTTTTTTTGTACATTATCAAAATGTTATTTATTTTCTTTTTCATGCATTTTGAGTACTGTTAAAAAAATTGTGGACATCTGCCAGGTAAATTTGTTTTAATATATAAACAAAAGTCATATTTTGATATTATTCTCAGTTTTACGAGAGATACAGCCTACAATTATTGTGACCAGTTCACTGCAAGACAGTCGTTTAATCAGCTGCCTTAAAAGACTAAGTATGGTATCGTTTTATCAGATTTGCACTAAAAAAATCTGTATTGTTTAATTTGAAGTATGTCATAGTAACAAAATATCTCCTTAAATAATGCTTTAAATGTTTATTAACTTTGTTATAAAATTAACTATTGATTTAAAAATTGAGAACTTATTGATGCATGAATAATGTCATCTGCTTTCTTATACTTCTACAGTATCTAATCAAAGTCCTAATGAAATTGGCCTTAATAATGAATCCTGTAGATTAGAAATCTTGACTAATGCTGATTTCAGTAAGTTATAGTTAAGCTGTTTAAGATAAATAAGTTAGTTAGATACATCACAAATCCTTAAATTCTCAACTTCCAACCATGTACTTGCTGTAAACACTTTTCTCTAGGCTATGATGTAGGTAAACGTCGCATTCTGGCACTAACGCTCCCTGGCATGCCCAAACACTTTACAGAGGAAGAGAAGAAAATCTACTTTTCATCACTTATTTCGCTAGACAGAACCAATTTGGTAAACTTATTTTGTGGTTTTCTTTTTGTTATTAGCACTTTATTATTATTATTATTAGCACTAAAAAAGTATTTATGAAGCTTCTGTGTGCTATATTGAGGAAGTTGGAGTATTTTTGTGTGGCTTAAAATAAATACTTGAACCATTTAGAAATAAAGAATTTATGATAAGATTATTGCTTGACATTAACATGTCAATACTTAACTAAGACATTCTTATCTTAGATCCGAGCAGTTGGAGGTTTACTGAAGTACTTACAGAAATCTCGGGTTGGTGTGGAGTTGGAGGATACAGATACTCAAGTACCTGTATTTGGGTTTCATATCTATACCATGTAAGTTATTTCATGTTTGGAGGATACAGATACTCAAGTGCCTGTGTTTGGATTTCATATCTATACCATGTAAGTTATTTCATGTTTGGAGGATACAGATGTTCAAGTGCCTGTGTTTGGATTTCATATCTATACCATGTAAGTTATTTCATGTTTGGAGGATACAGATGCTCAAGTGCCTGTGTTTGGATTTCATATCTATACCATGTAAGTTATATCATAGTTGGAGGATACAGATGCTCAAGTGCCTGTGTTTTGATTTCATGAATATGCTATGTAAGTTATTTCTTTTTAGCTTGTAACTCACAGTCAAAGATGGTAATGACCAACCCAGTTTCAATGAAACCTGGTACTGGTAGTTAGCAAAGTTCTCACATGACTTTCACCTCTTTATCACTTAAATCCTATGCTTTGCAGCTTTCCCCTATGCACCGACCCTACTTTGGAGCAATTTAATTTACTCAATTTTTTTGAGACTTAACATTAGATATATTTACAAAACCAGAAACATTTTACCATAAAATACTGAGAGTTGGCATTATGAAATTACTGGATTTTAAATAACTTATTGTATTTTTTTAAAATCAAATTAAAATCGAATTTAAATCTATTTTTAATTGAAATTCCATCTGCTGATTTAAAAAAGAAAAGATATGCTTATTAATGAGAGTGAAATAAATTTCAGAGAAAATCAAATTCAGATTGATACAATGACCTACTGGGGTCTCAGTATTTTTAACACTGAGCTTCATCCTTCTGTCTACAAAAGTGGTACAAGCAGCAAAGAGGGTTTAAGTTTATTTGGTAAGATACAAGAATGTGTAATGCTGTAATCTCTAGTGATGTATTGAGTATGAAAGATCATCTGTATTGAATGTGAAAGATGATCTGTATTGCGTGTGAAAGATGATCTGTATTGAGTGTGAAGAAGGGTATGCCATCTAGAGTTATAATATAATGTCAGCATTATTTCAGTGGCTTGTGACAACTGATATGAACTAAATACTTTATATAAATTTTTTTATTTGAATATGCATTTAAAAAGTAAGTGTACTATTAAATATACATTTTATTGCATTAGCGTTTTTTCTTAGTTTTTCTGAAATTATATTAAAAGTTTAGCACTGTAATGTCAACATGTAATTGTGTTAACTTCTGTTGTTTTGACAGGAATACTAAACAGATGTAAGTCATCAGTAGGAAGCAGGATGCTGAGGTAATCTTTGTTTGCGTACATATTTATGTGGAAAGTTATAATTTTAGATCTTGATCAGTAGTATTTTTTTGGTAACATCAAAATAAATTATGATGAATCTTCGGGGCCCCTAGTGCTGTTATGTCAATAATAATATCAGCTATTAATCATTTTTATAACTTTTGATGACTTAAAATTTGATGTGTTGGCGCATTTAAATATTTATTATTGCAGGGGTTGGTTTCTCCGTCCTCTAAAAAATGCTGCACTCCTGAACCAAAGATATGACGCCATCTCCTTTTTTCTTAAATCTTGCAACATTGACACTGTGAAAAATCTTCAAGAATGCCTCAAGAAGATCAAATATTTACCTGTGAGCAAATGCCTGATTTAAATATTGTAAAAACATTTCAATTTTCATAACTTTTCAATAATAATTTATTTTAATAATGTGATTGACAAGGTATACAGGTCCACAATAAAACTTAAAAAATATTTCCTTAGTAACTGTTGATTAAATTTGATTAATTTTGATGTCTTCATTACATTTAGTATTTGTTTGTTTCAATTTGTATCCTGGTACAGTTGTAATGAAAGTTTGTAAAATGTACTCCTTTAAACCTATGCATAACAAAGTTAAATATATATATTTTTTAAAATTTTATATCAGAAAATATTGCTCAAAATGACCAAAGCTCAAGCTACCATAGGAGATTGGGTGGCCCTTTTCAAGGTAAAAAAAACCTTGATAAATACAATTATTTAAAAGTAACAAATTATTTATAAATACAATTATTTAAAAGTAAATTTTCATTTAATTACAAAGGCATAACTCTTTTAATTTTAAAAGACATTTTTACCCTTATCTTCTAAATGACCAGACACTTTTCTAGAAAATATTTAAAGAATAAATTAATCACAAGGACATAAGGCCACAAACAGCTGCAGATTAATTAAACAGCTATTATATGGTTATTTTGATCATGACTCATGTATCAATCTTTCACAGACCATCTACCATGCTGTCTACATTGGAAATATTTGCAAGAAACAAAATCAGACCATTGACATTTTCAAACAGGTTTATTCTACTTTTTGTTGTGAAAATTTTTTGAGGTTGAATTCTTGAACAGTTCTAGGTTTTTGTATGTTTACAGAAGCACCAGTAAAGTCGGTTTCATGAAAATGTAAAAAATCATACCTATTTCTAGTTATTAGGAAAATCTCAAATTATGTTTCTAGAGGAAAACTCTTTTTAAAAGCTTTCTTTCTACTCGCATTTCCTTCTTGTTTGTCCAGCTTAATTTTATTTTGGACATTTGACCTTCTCATTCGGTTCTTTCAATCTTTCTCATGCTGACCTGAAAGGTCACTTGAGTTGATGACACAGAGTTACAGCTTTAGTATGTTGGGAAGAGGGAAGGAGGGTTAAGGTGGTGAGTGATGGAGAAATAAGAAAAAGTGATTTAAAAACAACCCTACCTCTTCGCTTACCATAAACTTCGGACCTAACTAGGATTTTGGGATTGGATGGGGGAAGATTTTAGGGTCAGTATTTTGGCAATTAGGCTCTGATCAATGGATAATTTGAGACCAGGGTTATGAAAAACTGCAGTTGTTAAAATATTCTTCTTAGTTTTATGCCTAGGTAAAGCGTTATGTCACTTTAACTTTAACTGAGATTTTTAAGCATTCATTGATTTAAAAAAGTAATAATTCTACTTTTGTAGATAATTTTAAGATTACAATTTTAATACTAAAAAATAAACTGTAGAAAATAAAAAAAAATATTTGTTTAAACTTTAAAAAAAAGACTTTCTATCAAAGACAAGCTTAAAAGCACTAAAGGTAGAAAATAATTTAAAATTTCTTAAAATGCATTATGCAAAGAAAGTCTGTGCAGCAAATATTTTCAAAAATTTATAAAAATGAAACATTTAATTTTGGTCTAAATTCAAGTTGAACACTTTGGCTACACAGAGGGTTTAGAGGGTTCGCCTACACTTCTGCACAGTTTTTTTTTTGACTCTGAATAAAAGTCTTGAGAGAACAAAATTTAACCGCCAGATGAGAAACGATTAGGGGCCACAGGAAACTGGAAATAAAACAAATGGTTGGTGACATCCCAATCAGTCAGTATATAGCCCAACAACAAGTTTGGCCACCTGGTCAGAATGCCTGTCAATCAACCTGATTGCAAACATTCTCTACCAAGCACTCTGGTTACAGGACCAGAGTAAGACCACACTGCAGTGGATCAACTGTATTAGACACCCTAAAGTCCACAACATGAACCTTCAGCAGGCCTCACACCTTGCTACTAATGACCCACTGAACCTCCCCACAATGTTTCCCTGGTAAAAGGGAACTGAGAAAAAAGAACATCAGGATACCTTTAGGTTATTCATGATTGTGCAGTAGAATCTGGAACTATTCCAACCTCAACAGGAGGGTCTGGAACAACATCTAACTTAACAGTAGGGTCTGGAACAACATTCAACTCAAATGTAGGGTCTGGAACAACATCTGACTCATCAGTAAGGCCTGGAACAAAATTAAACTCAACAGTAGGGTCTGGAACAATACTTAAATCAACAAGAGGGTCTGGAACAACATCTAACTCAAAAGTAATCTCTGGGACAACATCTGATTCATCAGTAAGGTCAGGAACAGCCCCTAACTCACATAAGACCAACCTGTGCATTATCTTGCAGGTATCATGTTGGGGCATGGATCACCTGCATGAGCTATAAACGGAACCTTCAATATCTGCTACTCTTTCAGAATACTTATATTAGAGGGTAAACTTTTTAAATACCACTGGCATCCTTCATTCTATTTAAACTAAAAAATCTCACAAAGAAATGTCTATTTACTAATTAGATATTAAATTTGTATAATTACAGTGTAGAATATTTGGAAACATAATACTGCTTAAATTTAAAATATAAATGCATTGTAAGAATTCAAATTATATTATAAATATATTCTAACATTTTCATTTAGATTAGCGCAACCTTTACAGATGAACTTCACCACTGTGCAAATTTAATATGCAGAACTGTAAGTATTAAAATAAACAAAAAGATTTTTATGAAATACTTCCAATAATGTAATGTTTAGTATATTAGCTATCACAAAGAGTGTTGTAATTAGGTGTTTATATAAGGATTTGGGGGTGGGGAGGGGGTAATGTGTCATCTGAGTAGCTAGATGATCTACGTTTCATTTTTTAATAGAAGTATTGATATGACATTTGTTTTAGCTGCAAGCCTTTGAAATATTTTACTAGATTTTTATCAAATTTTTGTTTTAAACTTAAATTAAGTTTTTAACAAAATATTGAAATTATTTCCAATTAATTAAGTATTAAATAGCATAAATATAATATGTTGTCATGTTTTTCAGATAGACTTTGAGGAATCCAAGCTTAAGAAGAGATTTGTTGTTAAGCCCAATGTTGATGACACTCTGGATGAAAGTAAGTTAGTCCCTTGAAGTTTAGTGGGAAATCATCCTCTTTCTTGTCCATTTTCTATTATTTTAAAATAATTTGTATAGAGGTCCACTATCCTTAAAAAGATGTTAATGCTAGAAACATAATATTACAATTAATTGTCCCACGCAAGTATGCTTTTATTTTGTAGTTGTAAAATTATTGGCATGAGTTATGCTATGATTTTGATAAATGTATCGTTGCCACAGAAAAGCGAACATACAATGGCTTGCCAGATTTTTTAAGCAATGTGGCTAGAGAAGAGCTTAAATGTTTGAGCAGCAACATTGAAGGTTGCGTGGTCAGCTATTTGCCACAGGTGAGTGTATTACAAACTCACTATTATGAATGCAATATATTTAAACAACACTTTTTTTATAATTCCTTCATTTGGTCATTTTGTTTTTCTCATTTTTTTAAATTAAAAAATGTTGTTGATAACAAAAAAGTAGTAAATAGACCAGTTACTAGAACATCATTAAGTTATTTATACCAATTACCACATCAAATAATAAATTTAGACAGATTTAATTTTAAACCTACAGAAATTATATTCAAATTATTATTTTTATTTGCAATGTATTTCTAACTAACCAATAACATTTTGGTGATGCCTGGCATTATATTTAATTCTAAAATTAAAAATAATTGATTGAGTGGTTTTCTCCTCACATCTCTTTGTTTTGAGATTGATCAATTTAGTTAAAATTAGACAAACTTATAATGATTTCTAGTTAGGATGTAACATCTTTTCAATAATAAATGTATATTGATCAATTTAGATTGGATACCTTCTTGTGATTACTATGCCTGAAGGACAAAATGAAAATGATGATCATACTATCCCAGGGCTTGAGTTTAAGGTAAGGGGATGAAGCATGAAGTTCAGTACGTTAGAAGCTCCATTTTTTTTTACTAATCATCAAAATAAGAAAAAAACATCAGGGTAGTCAAATACATATATTTTCTATAAATAACAACAACCATTGTTTTGTTTTAAAGCTTTGATCCTGAAAAACAAAGATTTTTAAGTCATGCTTATCTGTTATAACTCAAAATGACACCAATAATGATGCTTCCCTTCCTTGCTGGGTGACCAAATACAAGTCCAGATTAGCCCAAAGTCTAGATAACAAATGTGCAGATACTTAATATTCTAGTATAGTGTAGCCAATACAGGCATCCATGCAAATGATGTTTGAATAAGGTTATAATTTAATATTTCACAGCACTCATGGCCTTATTATGGTGTGTACTAGTTATTTGTTACATAAATTTCAGTTTGCCTCAAACAAACAGCTTTTCTACAAGTCTCCCAAAACAATGGGTAATATAAGGTCCCACCAAATTCTATACCCCAGTTTCAAGTTCAGTGTAGAGAAATGTGTTTTGTTACAACTTACATTTTTTGTTACAGTGTGTGGTCACATTCAGAGATCATTTTCTTATTTAATTGAACCATTTTTGGCCTGCTGCATTTTATTATTAACACTAAACTGTTTAAAATGATGTATCATTAATTCTACAGATCTGAATTACTCATACAACATACTGTTGTTATAATTTTTATGAAAAAAATTAATTTGCTCTCTGTTTCATGTTTCAAAAATAATTTGTTTGAGAAGTAATTCAAAATAATTTCACATTTCATTTGTATAATTTTAGTTTTTTTTCTTCATGATTTTGAATAGAAGATCACTTCTCATTTTATAATATGTTAACTAATTTGGCATTGTAAAAAATAAAATTGCTGCTTTCATATTTCCTCCACATTGGTTAATTTATTTTTCAAACAGTTTAATTGTTAGACATTTTATTCCATTATCATTTTTTAACCTCTTTTCAAATAACCTCATAGTGTTTTGGTTTATGTTTAACAAGTAATGCAAAATTCATTTTTTATCTTCATTTCATTGTGAACAAAACCAACAAATAATTGTCATTTAAATAATAATATCTCATCTTTACCTTTAGCGCTGGATAGCTTACTTGGAGACACACAGGTTGATATTATTGGTAAGTTTTATCATGACCTCTGCAGCCAAGTTATTCTTGCAGTCACTAAGCCATTTAAAATTATGATTGTTGGATATGTTGTCTTTTAGTAAAATTTAAAAATTCTTTTAAAAAATGTTTTGCCTTGAAATGTAGTAGTTAAATACTTAATCTCTGGCCTCAAACATTTTTGTTCTAAAGGCACTGAAGAAAAATGAAGCACTTCCATTACAATACAAAAACACTTAATTATGCTTTTATAGACATGCTTTCATTTGAATACTTGCTATATCAGTGATGTTAACTTTCTATGCATCTAATAGTCTTTGAAAAAAACATGTATCGTGTTAGTGTAATTTAACTTCTTTACTATTAAATAATGAAGTGAGTTTGATACGAAGAAAATGGGGTGATTCCTTCTTCTGAAAAAATTTTATCTTCTAGTTTAATAATTCGATAAAACTTTTTTTCAGAAATGGAAATGAACATCATGCTTGGTCTTCAGACGGCCATTTTAGAGAACACTCAAGTCTTACTTAATGTCATGGAAAAGGCTGCTGAATTGGACTGGTAGTTGATGTTTTGTAGGCAAATGTGGGGACTGGATCATTGTATTTAAACTTAATTGATTTGATTCACCATATTTAACATTGATTTAATTCACAATATTTAACATATATTGATCTGATTCACCCTATTTAACCTTGAGTTACCTCATTAGGCTTTTGATTTAAATTGGCCTTATTTGGAAAATATTATCTTCATTAAAGTTTTCTGTGACAATGCTATTGGCCATTGTAACCAGACAATGTAAACAAGTCATCTAAACATTTTATCCCAGCTTCACAGGACTGAGCATAGCTTTTTCAAACGCCCCACAGAATTTTTCATTTCACTATTTACAGGTTTAAAAACACTGGATAATTTTATAATTCTTTAGTTTGCAATGTTTAAATAACTAAATTGTTTTATTATTATTTATTGATTTCTTTTGTAACCAAGTTTGATGGCACTGGCCATATGTGCAAGTGAAGGTGCCTATGTCCAACCTAACCTTATTCAGGAAGAAGTCATTGACATCCAATCAGGAAGGTTAGAGTTGAACTTTTAGCAGTTTAATTCTTTCGATGTGGAATTTTTTTATAGTAAAAATTTACATTTTTTTCTGAAGAGTGGAAAAAGAGTGAGAGGTTGGGTTTATTAAAAAATATTTAAAATATTATTCTTTGGTTTATAAGACTAAACTTGGTATCAAATGAACGGTAATTGAAAGGAGTATATATTTTTACACTTATTTCTTCACTTGAAATAAAATAAGTTACAGAAAAGAACCATAAAATGTGAAATCATTTTATGCTAAACCATTTTTCCCCAAACCCAATGATGTACGCATACCTCATCTTCACTTCTATAACTCAATTCCTCTAAAACTACTACTATCGGAATCATGCGATGCATCTAAATATAAATCATCTTCACTATCAAGAGAAATAGTATAAAACAATTCCAAAGCTTTTTTAACTGTAAATGGTCTAGGAAACTTACCTAGTAGGGCCTAGAGTAGCCATAGCAACAGTAGAAAAAAAAACTTGAAGAAAATCATCAAAATAATGCTTTAAATGACAACAAATAAACCTTGGTTTCGCTTATAAACAATGAAGTGCCACTCTTCTATGTAAAAGTCTTATTTAAAAATAGCTCTTAAAATGTTTATTCGAGAAATAGCAAAGAAACAAATATGATATTGAAACAACGCACAGCGCATTGGTCCGTGCTTTTGAGAACGGCGGAAGAACGCAGTGTGCATTGTTCCGCATCGAAAGAGTTAAATATGAAATGATAACTTTTTACGTTTTGATTTGTAACAATTGAATACCCTGGTGATTTCTATAATTAGAATTTTCTTTCATTTGCTTCATCGTAAACTTGTTAAAGAAATCCTCACTAAATTGTTAGTGTGCTAATGAAAATATGTGTGATATTTTCTCCTAAATTAATCATTATTTGTGTATATTGTCAGACATCCTTTACAGGAGCTTTGTTGCAGTCCTTATGTGCCTAATGATACAAAAATGGGAGGTCAGTACAGCAAAATAAAGCTACTCACAGGACCAAATGCTTGTGGGAAAAGTGTTTACCTAAAACAGGTTAGAACTGCTTTTTTGCCTTTTCCAATATATAAAAATACTTTTTTACTTCGCCAATCAACAAGGTGAAATTAAGAGTATAAGTTTACATTTCTAGTCATCAACTCAACAAATTCATGTCACCTATACACTTGTGGTCATTAACTCAACTAATTCATATCATATGTGTACACCTGTAGTCATCAATTCAACAAATTTATATCATGCATACACTTGTACTCATCAATCTCAATAAATCCATATCATGTATACACCACTTTGCCACTGTTTATTTACCTTGCATATCTTCTCTGCAGGTTGCAATGATTGTCTTCATGGCCCACATAGGAAGCTTTGTGCCCGCTGAACAAGCCAACATAGGACCAGTGGATCAGATCTTCTCAAGAATCAAATCAGTGGACAGTGTGTCTGTAGGAATGTCCACGTTCTTGCAAGACAACATGCAGATGACAGAGGCCTTGCGTTCAGCAACATCAAAGTCACTTGTGATTGTGGACGAGTATGGCAAGGGCACAGAACCTGTGAGTTGCCCTGCTGCCAGTTTACATGTTTACATTCAGACATTTAAAAATAAATAGATTTTAAGTTAAGCTTTACAATCAATGCATCCTTTTAGCAGGTTTACTGTAAAGCTATATTTGTTTACATTTACTCAAACATCTTTATATCTATTGGGTTGGCAAAGTGAGCCCCCCCCACCCCCTTCCTAGACAAGCACGGCAGTGACTGCTGCTAGCTATGTGCTTGAATGAGTATTGGGGGTGACTGCTGCTAGCAATGGCTTGAATGAGTATTGGCAGTGACTGCTGATAGTAAAGTGCTTGAATGAGCATTTGCAGTGACTGCTGCTATCAATGTGTGAGTTAGTGTTGAAAGATTCTTTTAATACTAAAAATGTCCTGTTCTTCAATTTGGGATGCGAGGTTTCCAAACATAAATAATTAGATGAAGAAGAAATGGTGGCGATTTTTGTATTGGTGTATGGGTGTCCACAGATTTTTCCTATCAAGATGCAGAACAAGTCTGACCTGCATTTGTGGGTGAAAATTAAGCCACAACTCTGTAAAATACCAGTTTTTTATGATTCATTTACTGGCAAATTTATATTTAAAGAAATTTTTTTTTTTCAATATTGTACAACAAATGAGATACTTAAATGAACGATTGTCAACAAGTTTTAAGGGGGGGGCTCTCTATTTATCGAATCAATGTATCAATAATTCACTTTTGATTTTACAGATAGATGGTTTATCCCTTTTAACAGCTACAATAAAGTTTTGGATTGCTAAAGGCTTATCTTGCCCATTAGTGCTGGTATCCACCCACTACCACAGCATCATTCAACAAAAGTTGCTACCTAAATCCAGACAAATCCAGTTTTTAGTAAGTGATATTATTCTACAAATTTCTATATTAACTTTTATAGATTGTTTTCAAATTTTGAGAATACACATTATTCATTTCTGTGAACGGATCTTGTGATGCATTGTAAATAAATTGTGAGTTCACCCAATTATGATTGATTAAAAAGCACTTGAAACCAAAATTGGTTTTTGGAATCTGAGAAAATGGGTTTTAGGATCTGAGAAAAACATTTTGTGAAATCGTCCAAGGTTTTTTGGGTCTGTGTTTATTGCTTTGACTAGGAGATGACACATATGCCAGGTTATTTAACTTCAACACAGAAGCCAACCATTAGTCAGATATACAGACCCAATCAGTTTGGTGTCATATACAACACGCACCCCACCCCCAATTCTATACACACACAAATCACCCATATGTTAATAAAGTTGGTAAGCAACACAGTCGGAAGCAGTGTAATTATCTGGGATGTACATTCATTTTTTCATATCATCTGATGATTTTACAAGAACTTCCATCTATTTTGGTGGTCCTTAGTGTCTGATCTCAGCTTGTTCAGACTGTCAAAATAATAACAGCTTACTATGAACTGATTGTTTATATTATATTATGATGGCCCACGGACTTACAACACAATGACAAGATGCTATAAACTGATTGTTGCTATTATTTTATGATGGCCCACAGACACTAGAAACAGTAATGAATGAAGGTCAGCTGGTATTTCTCTATCAAATCAAAGAAGGTCACACCAGCTCAAGTTATGCATGTAACATAGCAGCACAAGTGGGTATGCCAGCCTCAGTTATACAGAGAGGAAATGAGGTTGGTAGTAATCTAGAGAAGTCTCAACAACCCTATAGTTATACCATCACAATGAGAACAACCTAAGGTCATACCTTTACATTGAGAATAACCCTATGGTCATACCTTTACTTTGAGAATAACCATAAAGTCTTACCATCACAATGAGAACAACCCTAAGGTCATACCATCACTTTGAAAATAACCATATGGTCATACCTCTACTTTGAGAATAACCATAAAGCCTTAACATCACATTTAGAACAACCCTAAGATCATACCATCACTTTGAAAATAACCACATGGTCATACCTTTACATTGAGAATAACCCTATGGTCATACCTTTACATTGAGAACAACCCTATGGTCATACCTTTACATTGAGAACAACTGTAAAGTCTTACCATCACTTTGAGAATAACTCTATGGTCATACCATCACTTTGAGAACAACACTATGGTCATACCATCACAATTGCTAGAGGTGATTCTTACACAATAAAAATGAAAACAAGGAAGGAAAGTGACGGTTTCATTAAAATTATTGAACTTACTAATTTTTTTTATGAAATAGGTGTCTTCACTTCTCAGTCAGTACAAAGCTGTGCCCCACATGAGAGACTCTCAAACTATACAACAGAATGAAAGGTGAGTTATGCCCCACTTGAGAGACCCTCAACAGTAGAATGAAAAGTGAGGTGTGACCCAAGTGTGGTCAGCATAATCCAGGGGTATAATTGCTAGATTTTCAGAGAGTGCACAGCACAAGTTTGGTTTTAGCTGGAGCTTCTGAAAGGATTGGTGAGACATCAGTAAATTATGTAGAAAAATTAATTGTTGATTGGAGATGGAGCAAGTAAAGCTATAGATCCCGTTCTAACTCATATAAAATCATTCATCACATATGTAACTAATAAAGGATTTTACTAGTGTCTGATCACATACCTTCTTGTGTTCATAACATATGTAGCTAATAAAGGATTTTACTAGTTTCTGATCACATACCTTCTTGTGTTCATATGATTGAGTTTTGTAAAATTGTTTTATATGTTCATATGTCATAATCACATTAATTTGAACAAAAGTCCCATTCTAAGAAAAAGCTAAACTTTATTCTGAGCTTTTATAATCTGGTCATACATGAATTCAAACATATATATTTAGATATAGTGCACCTTGATAGAGGAATACAATCCAAACTTTCCACTTACAGCTCATACAGCAACTGGCAAACAATACCACATAATCCAAGCAAATCTAGACACTACGGCACAGAAAAATATAATCATGTCACGAATAAGTCACAAGCCTGGTGGTGCGCATAAACAAAATTAACAGCCAATACAAAAGCACACAATGAAACACAACATATGGTGTGCAAAAATTTCAAGTGAATATCCATGGTCAACATACATACCAACCTGGATATTGTCATTCAAGTATCGAATTACAAGCAGTTCCATTGAATAAACCATTGAAGATGCTGTTAAAATTAGACTTAGAAGATGTTTGTAATTTCAGTGAAAACAAATGTACAGCATAGTGAAAATAAAATTCAACTCATTTGTCATTTTGTTTTCCACTAGGCATGAAAAAATTGTTGAGGCGTTTTTAAGACTGGACTTAGACACTGATGACATCCAAGCATTCGTGACGGGGTTTGTTCTTCCCATGTTGAATAAATCAACTGCCAGTGATCAGCAATCTTCAAAGACACCTCAACAGGTAGACATGTGGGCTCCTATTTAAATTTGTTTACTTAAGTTTCCTCTCCCACTTGTAATGGCAAATTTTGAATCAAAGGAACATATTGTCTACATATCAATCTGTATAGCATCATCTGTATAAAATGTTTGATACAACTGATTCCCTTTGGGAGTTGAATGCGCTCTATAGTGCAAGTTTTTCTATGGGGGAGTAATTAGACTTTTTTAAAAATAACTTTTATGTCTTACAGATTTTAGATCTACCAAATAAAATTACTTGTGTGTCTTACTGATTTCAGATTTATGAGATAAAATAAATTTTGTGCTTTACAGAGTTCAGATCTACCAAAGAGATTAGCCAAACCAAGCATGGCAAACAATGATCAGAGAGAAACTTCCATGAAAGAGTTTTCCATGAATAGACCTGAGCCACATGAGTTGACTAGAATAGCTGCACATCAATCCCTAACAACAAGTACAGACCCTTTCTTGATGGACCATTCATTAACAGGCATCAATAGGTGCTCAACAGTAAGCAACTCATTATCCAGCACAGTAGTGAACCCTGTGACATCAAGTAACAAACAACCACTTGGCAGTATATCATCAGATAAGAAAAGCACTTCTTTGAACCATGTGATGACGTCAAGTAACCAACAACCACTATGGAGTCTGTCATCAGATAAGAAAAGCACCACTATGAACGCTGTGATGACCTCAAGTAACCAACAACCACTCTGGGGTCCGTCATCAGATAAAAGCACTTCTATGAACCCTGTGATGAAATCAAGTAACCAACAACCACTCTGGGGTCTGTCATCAGATAAAAGCACTACTATGAACCCTGTGATGAAATCAAGTAATCAACAACCACGATGGGGTCTGTCATCAGATAAGAAAAGCACTACTATGAATCCTGTGATGACATCAAGTAAAAAACGACCACACGGTGGTCTGTCATCAGATAGGAAAAGCACTACTATGAACCCTGTGACGACATCAAGAAATAAACAACCACATGAGGGTCTGTCATCAGGAAACCAAATTGAAAACCCTGAAAGCAAAGACAAAGAATCAACAGCAGTTGAGGTGACTCCGTTCTCAGATGTAGCCAGGAAAGATTTGTCAACTATTTGTGACTCACAAGGCTCAGCTAGGAGGGTGACTCATGTGCCTGGACTGTCCAGCAAACGAACTCCCCCAACAAGTAGCACAGCGTCACCTCAGTCAGGCAACACAAGTAGTGTCAATACCCAAGACGACAGCAGGGCAACATCTGAAATCCAAAGAAAATCTCAAAGCTCATCATCCACTCCTGCTGCAAACAGAGCACATAGAAAACTAGACTTGAGATTTTTGTTTAAAGCCAAGAAGCCAAAACTTGAGAAAACTGCCAGCTTTTTCCATGATGATGACCCAGAAAGTCAAAGATATAACATGGTGTCAATCAGTGCAGTGAAGAAAGAAAAATTAGATCAAGAGGGCTTTTTAACTACTGGCAGCAGCACCGTTCCCCCTGAAATTTCTGAAACGTCAGAGGAACAGGAAACTCCTGGCTGCAAGCAACACATTTCAACAGAGCTTAGTACAAGTACATAACAATATTTGTTGAACAGCCAAGTTTTATACACTTGAGTAAACAGATACAGTTGTTTATTTATTGCTTAGTTAATTCTTAGTAATTTTAGTCAAAGTGTTTGCCACATTATTGTTCTGAGCAAATCTGGATATCTATTGAATTATTCAAATATGTGCTCAATCAGTTTTCAAAATGAGAGCTCATTGAATGAGGTTTCAATTTGAACATCATTAATATAGTGTTACTTCAATTTTTCCCAAATTATTTTACAAGTTTCCAGTAAAATGTTATTTTTGTCTGTTTATGGTTGAGTTGCTATTTCCATGTGAGTTCTGTTTCTAGTTGACATCCCTTGATTTAGTCCATGCTTTAATTTAGCAATGCCTTTCAAAAGTTGAACAGTTTATGAAGTTGTAGAAAAAGCTAATCAGTTTAAAAAAAATTAAATCCATAATTTTTAGACCAAAAAACTGAATCGTTATAAATTATGTGATGTATGTGTGATGGTGCTGGTAACAAAGTCAGGGATGGAGGTGACAATGGTCATGATTGTTGTGATAACAGCGACAACAGACGAGCTGTGGGTGAAGTTCAAGACTACAATCACTGATGCAGTGACGAAATTTATACCACACCAAATCACCAAACCTAGGATAAATCAGCCATGGGTCACGGCTGAAATCCGTAGGCTCATCCACAGGAGAGACCGCCAATACAAACGCATGAAGAAAAATGGCTCGATGGAACTGAGAGAGGAGGTACTGAGACTCCGCCGAACCATTCAACGCTTATTGCGTAGATCGTATTGGAACTACATGAACGGCATCTTCTCAGAGGAAGACACCCCGACAAAAGATGTCAAGAACAAGCGCTTCTGGAGCTATGTGAAGCACCAAAAGTCCTCAAACGCTGGAGTTTCCCCCTTGAGGTGGGATGGCCAATTGACATCTGACCCAAAAGCACAGGCGGAGATACTCAATCAGCAGTTCCAGTCGGTCTTTGGTGACGGTAGAGAGTACTCTGAGACTGAGTTCCTTCTGAAAACCAAAATGATGAACAGAGCCTATCCTATCATGGGAGATATCCAGATATCAGAACAAGGTGTGTTTGCCCTCCTCAATACCATTAACCCTTACAAAGCATGTGGTCCTGACAACATTAAACCACGAGTGCTCAAAGAATTAGCCAAAGAAATCGCTCCTGCACTGACAATCCTCTTCCAATCGTCACTATGCACAGGAAATGTTCCAGCAGACTGGAGAACAGCGCATGTCACTCCAATTTACAAGAAAGGAGAGCATTCCGACCCTGCCAACTATCGTCCGATATCCCTCACTAGCGTCGTCTGCAAATTGTTGGAGCACATAATCGTAAGCTCTGTCATGAAGCATCTTGAAAGCCAAAATATACTCAATGACTGTCAACATGGCTTCCGAGTCAATAGGTCATGTGAGACCCAGCTTCTCGAATTTGTAGAAGACTTGATGACCAATCTGGAGAACCACAAGCAGACTGACGTGCTAGTAATGGACTTCGCAAAAGCATTTGACCGGGTGAATCATAGTTTGCTTCTACACAAACTCCAGATATATGGGATTCAAGGCACCACTAAAACATGGATCTCTAGCTTCCTCAGCCACCGACGCCAAGCAGTAGTGGTGGGCGGTACAAGCTCCTCCTTTGTCAATGTGAAGTCAGGGGTCCCCCAGGGATCAGTCCTGGGCCCCTGTTTGTTCCTAGCATACATTAATGACCTACCGGAGAAACTGACATCACAGGCAAGACTGTTTGCAGATGACACAGCAGTGTATAGGACGATCGCCAACAGATCTGACCAGGACCAGCTACAACAGGATCTCAATCTGTTAGCTGAGTGGGAGATGAGCTGGGACATGGAATTTCACCCTGCCAAGTGCCAGACACTATCAATCTCTAGAAGTTGTACTCCTCTACACTACCAATACAAACTGCACGGCCATATTCTTGAGCAAGTTTCCTCCGTAAAGTACCTGGGTGTTACCATTCAAAGAGAGGTCCGATGGGATGAACATATTAACAATGTATGTAACCAAGCAAACAAGACCCTAGGGTTCTTAAGGCGAAATCTAAAGATTGGCAACTCCTGTGTGAAAGAAAGAGCATATAAAGCCTTTATCCGTCCGATTTTAGATTATGCATCTTCAGTCTGGGACCCATTTACCCAGAAGAGCATTGACAGGTTGGAGGCGGTCCAGCGACGAGCAGCACGCTTTGTCCTAAACCGCTACAGGAATACCTCAAGTGTTGGCAGCATGCTAGAAACACTAGGCTGGTCACCATTGGAGAAACGACGACGACAATCCAGGCTCTCCATGATGTACAAGATAAATAATGGGCTGGTCCACTGTTCCAGTATTAAACAGAAACTCGTACCTCTCCCCCATAGACAGCGACGAGGCCATGACAGGCAATTCAGGCTCATACCAGCAAGAAGCCAGTATAGGAGCTGCTCATTCCTGCCCAAGACAATCAGGGACTGGAACAATCTTTCAAAAGGAACGGTTGAGGCGACAACACTAGACACATTTGTGTCTATTGCCTCAAGCCTTCAAACCCCCAGTGCATGATTCCCTCACAAAGTGGCACTGGAAATCTGTGAAATTTCCTTATCAACACCAGGAACAGAAACATTGCAAATCCCATCTACATGCATAGGAGCCAAAATGATCAATAAATTGATCGTGGGCCCTTAATATATAGAAGAAGAAGAAGAAGATAACGAAGGTATGGATGGAGAGACGACAGTGGTAATGAAGGTATGGATGGAGAGATGACAGTGGTAATGACCATATTGTTGGATATAGGAGTAAAACGTTTTAAACTAATTACTATTGTGAATAAATTGAGCTATCAAGGATTATCACTTAAGTAGTAAGCATTAGGCCTACTCTGAGGGGTCATTTGGCCTACCCAGAGGGGTCATTTGGCCTACCCAGAGGGGTCATTAGGCCTACCCAGAGGGGTCATTAGGCCTACTCAGAGGGGTCATTAGGCCTACTCAGAAGGGTCATTAGGCCTACCCAGAGGGGTCATTAAGGTTGGTGTCATTCGTGCAGTAAACACATAGCGTCACCCCACCCTTTTTCCATGGACACTCCCCGAATCCCGAGGACCTGCACTAAGTAATTCTTAACCAGTTCATCCAGAACTGCTTATTCAAATATTGATTGTATTTTTATTGTTTGTAAACCAGGTCCTAAAGCAAGCACAGACATGAGAAGAAAACACAGAATTGCAGATAACAGTGGTTAAAACTTGTAACATTATAATATATTTTTTATTGAAAACATTGCAGTTAAATCTTTACTTTCATGTCTTCAAAGATGCAAACATGTCAAGTACTTCATTAAAACCAACATTCTTGCCTGATAAATTTCACTTGACAAAATCGCAAGACCAGTAAGCCTGTACCGGTACTGTAAAGTTTCATGATAGAGCACAAAGAGTTCTTTATAATACATTTCAGTTTTCCCATCCCTGGTCTGGTGGAATTCTGCAAAGTTGGCTCCCTGTTTCGTCTGACGACACCCTGCTTTGAAGGCATCCCACTCTGATGGCACCCTGTTATTTTATTTTATTTTTTAACAGTTCTGCTATGAATCCTACTTTGGGTGAGCGGACTGGGTTAGGAATGCGATAACACCAAGGGAAGTCACTCGGGCTATCCTACTGCGGGGCAACTTGAGGGGAGGGAAAGGTATTATTTTACAATGGTTTCCAATGGCGGATTTACGGTGGAAGAATTTTACAAAGACCAGCTTCAGATCGTCACATAGAGCACTGTAATAGCAGGCATGTTCACCACGTGCCAGGCATGGGTGGAAACTCAACAGTTTCAAAAATTTTTTGTCATGTTTTAATATAGTTTTAATTTACTCTAGCGTATTTGTATGGTGAACGAACAGACAGGACATCAGCTTAGTTACTTTCTCTTTATTTTCTCTTTACTTTAATACAATTTTTGTCTAAAAATATTGTATCCAATCAATCCATTGGGGGGGGGGGGGAGGAGGGCCCTCCTTCCCCCCCCCCCCCC
>CAXITT010000479.1:501031-518576 GCA_964033795.1 Lymnaea stagnalis | reverse complement strand
CCCCCCCCCCTATTTTTTCCACGCCCCTGAGCTATATTAATATTCTAATCACTCACCCGCTTTTAGACCGCAGATTTATTTTACCAACTATTTAAGAAAAACAAAAGAAAATACTAAGCACCTAAAGAACTTGCATTTTTTTAAAAAGAATCTCATTTAGCGCAGCTATCGGGAATTTTATTTCGTCATCATATTTCCTTCATGTTCCCATTGAAACACATACAAAAAAAACGGATTTTTTTTTGAGTTTGGATTGGGGATAAAAATTTTATAGAATGTGTTGTCATCGTCAACGAGTCTATGTGCCAAGTTTCAGCTCGATAGGTTGAGGGAAAGTGGTTAATTAGCCGTCTGAAGATTTTGTCAGGCACGAACAAAGACGAAGTTAATATGAAGTAAAAAAAAAATAAAATAAAGTTTAAAACTTTAAAAAAAAATTCTGTTAAAGTAAAAGACACTGGAAACGTATAAAATAATTTAAAACTTCTTATTGCATTAAGCAAAAAAAAAAAAAATGTGAAGAAAATATACTATTTAACAAAAATTATACAAATAAAACAAGTATAGTTTCGTTTACATTCAATTCGAAACCTTTGGAGCCATAGAATGCTCCTCTGGTGACCTGTTCTTATGGCAAACTGCACTGGTTTTTAACTACGATCGGTTATAAATGTAAAAAAAAAAAAACAAAAAAAAAAAAAACCAATCGCGAAGGACGCTTTAAATTGTTCCTTTTTTATTTTGGATTATGGGCAGATTATGGATTAGTATTATTATTATTACGGGTTTTTTTTATAAAGCGCAGCACCCCAGCCAAGGTTCACTGCGCTTCACATAAAAATTAGCAGTTACATAAACGTATAAGAATTGGTAAAAAGCTTGACCTCACTCACCCAAGTACTATCTACCTCTGTCTAGCCATGGGCAGCACCCAGCAGAATCGAGCGTTGTTTATCAGTCAGAGAGGAGTGAGAATGATTCGGTATAGTACAGTTTGAAGAGATTGGTTTTGAGGGCAGTTTTGAAGGCTGGAATGGTAGTTACATTGCGGATGTGTCATGGGAGAGAATTCAATTGTTTTGCGGCACAGAAAAAGAAAGATCATTCACCATCGTGCATTTTCTGGGAACAGAAAGAATACGCGTGTCTCCGGAGGAACAAAGCTCTCGCAATGGTGAATAGACAGTAAGAAGTTCAGTAAGATAGGAAGGGCAGGAACCAGAGAAACGTTGTGACAGAGAACAGACAGTCTGTAATCAATGCGTGCCTGTATGGGGAGCCAATGAAGTGAGTGAAGTAGTGGAGTGACGTGATCACGTTTCTTTACCCTTAGAACTAACCTAGCAGCTGAATTTTAAAATTTCTGCAGTTTTTCTATGAAATTTTTTGGTGAACCTGACAGATGAGAGTTACAATAGTCAAGACGAGAGAGAACAAGAGCACACACTAGTGTTTTTGTTGCACTGACTGTGAGGCATTGGCGGATGGAGCTGATCTGACGGATAGCGGTGTACGCAGAGCGATGATTATTGAGAGACATGTCAGAAAGAATAAAACGGCACAAACACGGTAGGGATCACGATTGTTGCAGTTAATGGATATGAGGCGTGAGGAAGCTGTTCCTAGGCAACTGTTTTGCCCCAGTTGCTTCGTAAATTAGTTGCGAGGTAGAAACCCATTGTATAAATCCCTGTTAGAGGGCGCCTGACGCTTTCCCGGGATGGGAGGGGGAAGATTTTAGGAACTAGCTATGCCACCCCGACTCCTGGGAAAGTCGACTGCTGACACGGGCCGACCGGATGTGCTTAGGTTGGAGTGGCCTCCGTTGGTACACCGTCGAGTAGGTGCTGGCGGGGGCTGTAATGACAAAGGGAGATCTCCAAGGTGCCGCTTCGCGGCTCGATTCTCGGGCTTTTTTTTTTTAAAGAGCTTGGTACTAGCTCGACTGTCCGCTCACGCCATTTCCTAATATCCTATTTCAATATGTCTCTTGATTTTAAAGACTTTCTGTGGAAAAGTATCCTCTTAATTTATATTATATAGTAGACTTAAGTAGACCTACGTCAAAAAATCAAATTTGACGTAGCAGACGTCATACCATATTGGACCACACGGTTCTGTTTGCTTTTGTCTTCCTTTGTATTGTAGCAAACATTTCAATAATGTCTTTTAGTTATTTAGTATTATTATGACAGAAAATAACAATAACCGAAAATATTGAGTCAATGGCAATCCTAGTTTGATTCTAATTATTTTTTTTTAGCGATACTCCGTATGTCCTGGTACCTGGAATGTGATTTCGTTTACCTGGTTGGTGGGTGAGCCTGGCCCGCCCTCTTTTGCCACCTTTAACCTTGTCAGATTTACGTCACTTCCGTCGACCTGCCATTTTATGTGAGGCTCTCACAGCTTCCTCTTTAAATCAAATCGCATGACAATTAAAACAACTTTTAGGCTTAATACACGACGAACGTGAGTTCCAACATAAACTTTTATCAGGTTTAGGTAATATTTAAACACATAGACAACAATGCCTCGGTTCTTCGGCGGCAAAAAGAACCAAAGTAAAAACGAGACCATCACAAATGATACAAGTAATCAGAATGTGAATGATTCGCCCCACCCTAACGATTCAACAAGCAACGAAGCCAATGGTGGAGGATCGAAGGTTGGACGACCAAATTCCGAAAATATTCCTGCAGCCCAGGTACCTCGGCCAAAACTTGTATTTCACTGTCAGCAAGCACATGGGAGTCCAACGGGAATTATATCAGGTTTTACAAATGTCAAGGAACTGTATCAGAAAATCGCCGATTGTTATGACATTCCAGTGTCAGAGGTGAGAGTTTCCATTTATTTTCATTTTACTGGTATATTAAAACACTGTCAATGCTACCTCTGGTAATATAATTCATCTTTATAAGTTTGTACTTGTTTCTCTGACTGACTAAAATTCACAAACATAATAGAAGCGATGTGAAATTTTTACATTAGTTATAAGCTTCTGTTATCAATTTCTAGGTCATCACATTGAATCACGATTCAATGATTAATGATTGATAATGTTGTTACTGGTCACTGGTACAAGTTACATTATCATTATTATGTTGACAATAACTTCAATAAGACTAATTTAAATGAAAATTTCAACTGAATTTGACATTTATTCAGCTCACAATTCAATTTTTACACCCAGAGATGGGACAATATAGATTTTATTTTTAAAAATTCACTGTTTCATTTTTTAAGTACTGTAACACTAACATCGCAGTGACCACATTGATGATTAAAAACATTTATTGATGATGAAATAATTACTTGAATAAAATCTTGGGTTCATAGTCTTTGATGAAAAATATTGCAGCCAATTTTCAATTTAAAAAAAAGCATTTTATATTGCTGTATACTGTATCCATTCTGGGTAAAAATAGGAGAGACTGCGGCTTACCGAGACTGCAATCAGGTTAGCAAAATAGAAAATGAGTAAAGCAAAGTTAAACCTGAAAAAAGTAACGCAACAAAACAACAAAAGGAAACCCTTTGTCAGCGAACAAAATACAGAAAAACCATAACATTTTTTTAAAAAATAGCACTTAGCCGAGAGGGCAGCAAAAGAAAAGACCAATTTTTTTGCTGCCCTCTCGGATACTACTTCTCAGCTAAGTGCTATTAAAAAAAAAAAATTATGTTTTTTCTGTTGTTTGTTTGTTGACAAAGGATTCCTGCTGGCACTTTTGTTGTTTTGTTGCGTCCCTTTTTTCAGGTTTAACCTTACTTTGTTTTACTAATTTCCCATTCTAACCATTAAACAAATTTCTAATTTATGTAATGATCATGAAATTCTTTTTAGTAGGTTAACTTTACTTAAATACATAATTTCCTTCCAGATTTTATTTTGCACCCTCAACACACACAAGATAGACATGACTCGACTTTTGGGTGGCCAGATAGGTTTGGAAGATTTCATTTTTGCTCATGTCAAAGGTCAACCCAAGGAAGTGGAAGTAACAAAATCAGAAGATGCTCTTGGCCTAACTATAACAGACAATGGGGCAGGTTATGCTTTTATCAAACGCATCAAGGAAGGGAGCATAATGGATAAAGCAGCTTTTATAGCTGTTGGAGATCATATTGAAAAAATTAATGGAGAAAGTTTAGTTGGGTGTCGGCATTTTGAAGTTGCGAAAAAGCTTAAAGAAATTCCTAAAGGGTCAACATTTACACTGCGGACGGTAGAGCCATTAAAATCAGGTTTTTGTAAGTATTCATTTAATTTAAATATTACTCATGTAGCCTAATAAAAAAAATATTTACTCTTGAATATTTATTTTGTCTAAATCGATTTGTATATGAACATTTTTATTTAAAAATAAAGTTCAAATGCTGATGAATTTATTTGAATCTGGATTTAAAGAAAAAGACTAGTCTATAATATAATTATGATTTTCATTTTAAAAAATGTTGTTTTTGATGGTAGTAAACTCTAATAACGGAATAAAATATAGCACAATACTAAACATAATAGTTAATGGAAAAAAATGTATGTCACTAAGAAATTTATTTAAAATGGAATTCCTGTTTTTAAAAAAGCTAACATTATTTTGTTAAGTTAATGGTACCTATATTTTATTTAGAATTTTATGTATGACCTTTTAGAAAATACAACATATAGTCAAAGTTATGATACTTTTAAAGTTGAATAATAGTCATAGTCCTAAAACTAATAAAAACGTTTCAATTTCAAGGATACCTGAGGCTTATTTGACATACTGTCACTGGTAGTAGTATATTTTCTTAGATAAGTTCAACTAAGGTGTATGCGCCCCTCCCAGACTTTTGTCAGCCACCCAAGTTATGTCACTTATTTACATTACATTTTCTACTTTTCAACTGATTTTTCTCATTAAAAAAGTCTAATATTTCTCAAATAATTCACCCAATAAAATAATTTTCATTGTGAATGCTGCATGAGTTTTTGGGCTTTTTTTTTATCTACAGCAAATATTGGTCCTGCTGCAGGTAAAAAGGGTAGTGGAAATCTAGGCTCTGGTAAACAGACCTTGAGATTAAGATCCACTGGCCCAGCAACTGTAGAAATAGTGAGTATCTTTTGTTTTCCAACTCTGTGAATGAAAATTAAAGTCTAGTTCAGTGGTTCTCAACCTTTCTAATGCTGCGACCCTTTAATACAGTTTCTCGTGTCGTGGCAACCCCCAGCCACACAATTATTTTTGTTGCTACTTCATAGCTGTAAGGATATGTGTTTTCGGATGGTCTTAGGCGACCCCTGGAAAAGGGTCCCGCGACCCCCAGAGGGGTCGCGACCCACAGGTTGAGAACCGCTGGTCTAGTTTAAAAAAAAAAAAAAAATCTTTCAAGGATGGAAGACACACAGATACTTAGATCACTGGGAATTTTGAGCCAACACACACACACACATTTTCCATCTTCTCTACAACCAGTTTCTGCCATTTTAATAATTCTAAAAAATACAGCACAATTGAGCCATCAATTCTCACACAAATGATCCAAGAATTCTCAACAGATAAGTAGTAATATACCGAAAGGAACGAAATATGTGAGAATCTCTAGAATGTTATCATACCATTTTTTATTGAGCTGTTATTTTTTCATCTTTAATGTAGTGTTTACATATTGATGCATCATACTTCCATTTTGTCTCTGAACTGTGATAACTTCCAACAGCTTGAAATGTTATACCCAATAGGTCTGAGTAGGGTGCGGTTTTATGTCTGGGTACCGGGTCTGTGTACTTTGAGAATATACCCTGCTGGTCCAATTCCTAGTACCAGTATCATGATTCAGGAATTAGATAAGATTCTCCCTTTTTGTAGCAAATTTTTCAGAAATGTGTTTGATGGTCAAGTAAAATTAACATTGCAGATTAGGGTCAAAGTCTCATATTGCCAATAAGAGGTCTTTTCCTTGGGACAGGTGCTAAAGTTGGGCTCTTTTACTTTTTTATTTAAATGATTAAATTAATATTTTATTCCATATGCAAAGTTTTTAGCCTTCAGTTATAATGCTAGCATTAGTAAACAGTGGTACAAATGATTTGCTAGTTAAGAATTTTTAACACCAGCATTAGTAAACAACAATTCTGGATTTTTGTTGTTGTTAAATCAATTAATCTAGTTGAATTTTTCATAGCAAGAGTAATTTAAAATTGGTATATATAATACACCCTTATGTAATTAAACTACCAACCCTTTAAATAATTTTCTATTTTCAGCCTGATGATGTTGTCAATGTTGCTACAGATAAAATCAACAATTTGCTGGAGTCATTTATGGGTATCAATGACACAGAATTAGGTAAGCTTCAATTCTAACTCATTGATTGCATTTTTAAGATACAAAACTGCATTTTTTTTTGTTTCCCCATGACTTAATAAAAAATAACTGTAGTTTTATTGCTCATTTGGTCTATGCATAAATAGAGCACAAAAGTATACCTTTGAAAGTACTGGTAGCAAATATTTAATCTGATTTAAGAATCGGCTCATTTGTTGAACAGTATGCAACAAATGACTGAAAACCAGTACTCTATACAAAGAAAAACTATACCAATGCTAGTGATATAAATAATATTTAATTTATTTATACTATTTAATTTATGTAACGATTACACTATGAAATAGAGGGGAATGAAAAGTATATTACCTTACAGCACAGCAAGTGAAAAAGTATAATGTTCGCAAGATACAAATATTAATATACACACAAACACAAAGTACAATTTAGTAAGTCTCCTATATTATGTCTCGTAAAGTCTAGGAATATTAACAAAAAACTCCCCCAGTTGGGAAAAACTGCCTTCTTAATTATAGGGTGTAAGAAAAGAAATTCTAGAAAGGCTGCGAATATTCGCACCCGGGTATCAGAAGTGAGAGGTTGGGATTAAAAAAATATTTAAAATATTATTGTTGAAAATGAGGTAATAAATGAAAGATAATTGAATGGACTATATGTTTGTAAACTTACTTCTTCAGTTTACTAAAATAAACTACCACAAATGACATCTGAATAGGATTTAGTCTAAAGGGACCAGGGTCCGAATTACAGCTATGGGTCTTTCATTTGATACCTCATTTTGTCTTACAATCCCAACAGTAATATTTTAAATAGTTTTTTAATCCCAACCTTTCACTTCTGATACGCTGGTGTGAATAGCCACTTCGTTCTAGAAATTGTATCTCTCTATAGCATTCTTTAGAAGAAAGAGAACTTAAACTTTTCCCAACTAAGGGAGGGTTGGATAAAAGGATTGGCACTTCACATTTAATCGATGATGTCATTATTAAACAAAAAGGGGAAGGGGAAGTATGGCTGAATACCACAGCATTCAAATAAAAACTAGGCCAACATACAGGCTCTAATAGAGTCCATTATAGTTTTTATCCTAGGCTTAACCACACCAAATCCTTCATAGGGAAGACAAGGTTTTGCCATTTTAAGACTAGAGTCTGTAAATTAGATCATAGTATATTCTTTTGCATGCTGAGATCAGTTAATGATTTTGTAAATGTGTGAGCTGTCTTCAATAACACAAGCATTATTGCACACATTCCATAATTCATGAGGGGATTGCGAGCTAGCTATTAAAAAATGTTTTTTTTTCTGTTCTACTATAATAAGCTTTACTGTACATTGCAAGCAATATAATTTGAATGCTTTGCATTTTCAGCCCAAACAATATGGGAAATAGGAAGAAAAGCCAACAATCCAAGTGACTTTGCAATTGGAGTGGATGATTCAGATCTTGGCATGTTTGGATTTACAGATGATTTTGTTTTTGATCTATGGGGAGCAATTTCAGATGCAAAGAGTGGGCGATTAAATCAGGTTGCGGCGGATTTCAACGAGCAGTTTTAATATTTGGTACCTTTTCTTTAAAACTATTCATTTAGTGTACTCACTGTAAAAAAAAAATATGTCCCACCAAATGTAAAATTTTCTTGCATCAACATTAAGCAAATATGCATTGTTTGTATGGAAACCTTACTGATCTAATATTTCTTTTAGTTTGATGAAAATAATATAAACTATAGGTTTTTAAAACACTATTTGTTCATAATAGAAGAACATTAATAGAAAGTGGGTTTAAAGTTTTGAATCATTGTCACATTAGTTTTATACTATATTTAGATAAAGAAAAATGTCCATGACTTTGCATCATGTGTATTTTGATTGAACAGTTCTAATTTCAAAGTTTCTTTTTAACATACTGAAGGTATATATTCATATTAAATATTTATAATAGAATGTTAACTATTTTCAAATGAGAATTAGGACAATGTTAATTAACATAAAGCATATACATCAATGATCTCCAAAATGTTTGACCAAGATTTTTAAAATGTTTTATAGCCAAATTTCCTGTTTTAAATATTTTTTTACTCCACCTGTAATCACTTAAGATGGAGTAATACAAGGGCTCTCAAACTTTGCCTGTGATGTAAAAAATCTTTTGGTTGTACTGTTTCAAGATATTTACAAAGGTTGTGAAAATGCTGTAATTGTTGCTATATGTATACATTCCCTTCTATTTATAACTTTGTATTATGTTTGATGGCCTTATATTCTCTGTTATTATTTTGCTCACCTCACCCAATAGACAAGAGTTGTTGACATGCAGGGCAGTGCCTTCTTACAACCTGATCATTGTGAAGAACTGGGAACATTTAATTATAATGAACTGACTCCTTAGTGAACCAACAACAAAATATAGTTTAATACTAAATAGCATCAATTATGTTGAAAAAAAAAGTACATTTTGTATTTATGCATGGATTAATTCTCAGCGTCAGGCTTGGTTAGTTTAATTAAGATCTTTTTAGGTATGGGCTGACTTTCTTTCCTTTCAAAGATCTGCGCTAGAAAAGTCTTACTTACCGTAACATATCTAATTCTTCTAAGGACTGGTAAAATGTGATTTTAATATGTCTGTGCCATTCGTATGTGTAGAAATACAAACATTTTTGTGAATGGCATGTGATGGGGTATTACTGCCATGATTAAAATATAAGTCACAAAGAAGAGGTGAATGAATTCATGCCAGACACACCATGCCTTACTAGTGCATCAAAATAGTTTTTGAGAAAAAAATATGCATTGATAAATAATTGTCTTTCTTCACACTATTTAATTTTAGTCAATTTATTTTGTCTTATTTGAAAATCCTATAATTATTAGATATCTGTTCTCATAATACTTATTTTAAGTCCAAAAAATGTTTTCTAAGAAAGTAGTTTCATGTGTAAATGTCAAGTGATAAAGATGCATATTTTTACATTTACTGGTATTACAATTTGTTGTTTAAGTTTTAAGAATAATTGATTCAAATCTTTATATTTGTAGAATGTGTTCTGCCTGTATGAGTGTTTAAAGTAAGACTTGTGATTTTTTTTTTCCATCTGAGGTTAACATGAGTTTTAAGTTAGTTGGTGTTAAAAATAACATGCAAACATTGAGGAAGATGCTGACATGATTATATTGATATAGTCCTTTTAAAAGGGTATTGATAGTAATGGGTGCAATTTGTTTTCAGTTCTGTAGTAATTTCTTGTCAGCTGTACCATATTTGTTTACAGTAATTCTATTAGTCATATTTAACATTGCAAGAGTTTAAAATCAATATTTTGTTAAAACTATAGTATCATAGTCATGTAGGCTTATTGTAAAAGACCATAATTGATATATAATTGTTCAAAGAACATAATTTGTGAAGTTTTTGTAGTTCAGACAAGTTTATATCACTGGGTTTAACAAATAGCTTATAACAAAGTTTTTCTTATCCATTACAGTATGTTAATTTGGATTTGTACAAAAGATAAAAAAAGTGAAAATTTTCTTATTGGTGATAATTTGTGGTCTGGCTGTACACTTTTAAATACATTCCAATTTTTACTTGTTTCATTAGAAATGTTTATTGTATTTTTAGACCAAAATATATTTATATAAAAAAAATCTATTTAAAAAGAAAAACACACATTGACATTTTGTTGTAAAGTATGAATATACCTATTGTACTTTATGTTGTTAAGTGTTCCATTCTCATTGACAAAATTTAAAAAAAAAACGTACTATGGTATTGTGACTCTACTTTTTTTTTTACAAGTGACAATTTTCAAAATTTAAAAAAAAGCGTACAACACTGTTATTAGTAATAATTTCCTATAAAATCTAAAACTCAATAATATTCAGTGTTGGCAGTAAATACAATATTGTCACATATAGTGTCAACCCTCTACATTTTTCTGTCTCAATTAACAATATCTATAGCTTGATCTTGTTAAATTTACATGAGTTTTATAATGAATGAAAAAACTTACTCACAATCAATGAGTAAAAAAAAAAAACAGTCAAGAACATACAAAATCACAGGCTGACTTGAAGGGAAATCAGTATTTTAAAGAATGAAATAATTGTTCTGATAAAAACTGACCAAAGCCTTGACCAATACTTCAATATAGACAATTGTACAAAGAAGGCTAAAGTTTATCTTGCTTGAATTTATTAGTTATTAGTTTGTTTCCCTTCACTTTTGATGTCAGTCCGCAGTCAAACCACAGCTTTTTTTTAGTGCTATCTTTTTGTCCCATGAAATGGCATTAAGCTATTTTTATCCCATAAAACTAGGTTTGCAGTATTATAAATCCAGAACTAGCTTCATTCCAGGTTTAAATGAACATGTCATGAAGTATGGGACAAGTTATATGCTTATTGCTATATAAGAAGTTAGGATGGTTTACCTGACTTGGCCAACTAAGCTGTGAATAACAATTAATCACTTGTACCCTATAGATAAAGTGAATAGCATTGTCATGTACTTTAATTTACCTCAGAGAAGTGTTAACAGACGTAGATAGTTTAAATAAATGAAAAATCTGTTCCAGTCAAAAGATTTTTCCAAACCCATAGTTCCTTTTCCATTTACTTGCTGAGTGGCACACTGATACTTAAGATAATTGGTAAAAGAGGTCATCATGAGTGTATTTTGATGCTAAATGAGGCAATGCAAGCTTAAAACTCTGCAAGGAGATTACTTCCACCCATATTCCCAGTCAAATACTTGAAATACAATTCTGTGACCTTCCATTCAGGCTTTCATTGTGATATTTGAAATGATTTTTGTGTTCAAATTATTTTTAGACAATTTCTTGTATTTTAATAGGTACAGTACATAATACACTGTCTTTATGCACATCAAAATTACTTATTAGCCTCTTGGAATCCTAGTTGTTCTAAAATTTAGGCTGGAATGTAACAATTCCCAGTTTATTTGAACACTTCAACTGTGAAATGTGGGGGGGGGGGGGGGAGGAGTGCCCTCCTTCACCCCCCCCCCCCTGCGGGCGCCCATGAATAATACAGATCTTTTGGAACGCATCAAAATGTGTTGCATGATCTCCGCTCTCATTAAGAGGTGCCTTCACTGGTAAAGAATAATGGAGGAAGGTCGTATTCCAAATGACCTGCTGTATGGAGAGTTGACGGAGGAGGCAATATTTAATGGCGTTTGCAAAAGGAACATGAGCGAAGCCAGCATAGAAAGTGGTGAATAGCTAATCAACGTTCAACTGACGAAAAGCAGTACACGAGTAAGTCGAACAGGCAGAAAATTTGCCAAACGAAGACTTAAAGAACTCAAGAACAACAACAAAAAACACACCCCAAAAAAAAAAGCATTACGGAAAACCAAAGTTAACCAGAAGTCAAGCTTCTCATGCTAGCAGTACAGCTGAGACTAATTCCTGGATCGGCCTGATGAGCCATTTGATGAAGTGTCAATAAGCTACTCCATCGACCCTCGAAGACGGAAGGATGCCATATGTTCAATTAGTATATATAAGTAGGTTAACCTTCGTATTGCAAGAAGTTGAAGAAGCCAGTGCAAATTATGCCAGAATGTAAGGACCAGGCGAGGTATCAGCACACAGAATGAAATTACATTATACAAGGAGGTTGTGCTCCCTACGCTTCTCTGTGCCTATGCAACTTGGACGGTCTATATCAACGCCATGCAAAAATGTTGAACCACTTTGATACAAGTCTCAGGAAAATCTTAAACATCAAATGGCATGATGGGTCCCCAGACACTGATGTACTCGCACAGACAGGTCTCACCAGCATCCTTACCACGGTAACTTTAATGCGGGACATGTTATGCGAATGTCAGACGACTGCTTTCCTAAAAGAATTTGCAATGGTGAGCTCGAGCAAGGAAGGCGGTTTGCTGGTGGACAGATGAAACGCTTTAAAGACAATCTTAAAGCCTCGCTGAAAGCGTTGATATAGACACGGACACATGATAAGAATTGCCAAAGGATCGAGCATCGTGACGTTCCACGGTACGCAAAGACTCCATAAAACATGAAACCAACAGATCAGCGGCTTCAGAGTATACTAAAGACATGTCAGAAAAACCCGGATTAAATTGTAATCAAAATTGGTGTAAATTTCATTCTCTAACTCTTTCCGATCTTTATTACTTCCTTGTTGCCATGTGTTTTGGGGTCTTTTTCGTCCTCTTGATCCTTGATGGTCCCATACCATCGGTTTGTCCTGTTACATTTAGTATGGATTCCATACCAGTGCTTGTCTTGTTATATTTGGCATGGATTCAATACCAGTGCTTGTCTTGTTACATTTGGCATTTGGTCTGTCATTTCCCTCACTGTTGTATTAGGATCACGACTTGGTGTTGAGTATTTTACCCAGGCAGCTATATACGAAGGTTTGAAGTCTTTTGCAACATTATGAAACAAAAGTAAAAAGACGCAACATTTTATTTTAATGTGTATAATTTTTGTCTTCCTAGCTCCTTCTTTTGCCCTATAAATTAAATATGTTCCCATTTAAAAAAAATAAAATAAAAAAACATTAACAAACATTTACATTCAATTGCGCTTCTCATAATCAGGATTTTAAAAAATTAAATTTTGCTCGTGGAACGCACCTTTCTGTTTTGTGGTATATTTAGGTCTACGGGAATGTTAGCAGTTGAATTTTCTATGACTATGTGCTTTTTAGCTCACTGCTGTCATGCGAAGCCGTCACAAGTAGCATGCTTGTACTTTACATACATAGCCATCGCGTAACTTTTGGTGGCCCCTGTCATGGGCGCCCGCAGAAAACTTTCTAGGGGGGTGGGGGCCAAAAAAAATCGATTAACTTTCCAGGGGCGGGAAATTTTTTTTAGTAATGTTTTAATATAGTTTTAATTTGCTGTAACGTATTTGTATGGTGACCGAACGGACAGGACGTCAGCTTAGTTACTTTCTCTTTATTTTCTATTTACTTTAATACATTTTTGGTCTATCTTTGTCTAAATTTTTTTATCCAATCAATCCAGGGGGGGAGGGGCAAGTGCCCCCCTTGCCCCTACCTGCGGGCGCCCATGGCGCCTGTCGAGTATGGGAGTTCAATAATAATTGTTGCGACTGAATATCATATTTTATTATGTTTCATTACGCGCGAAGTGTGTTTGAGAGTTCTTCCCGCTTTACACTCTGTGACGTATTTTTATGCCGATTGTGGCGTATTGTCTAGACTGTATTGTGACGTAAGTTTTAGTCGTGCGACAGTCGTGAATGGAACTTTGTGGAAGTAGGATGTGTATTATTTCTGTCTGATAGCGAGCTGCGCTATATTCATGTGTGTATTGAGTTTACAGCCTGTGTTAATTATAAGATATTAAAGTTACATTTATTGTGTTAAAGGACTTGAGTTTATTCAAGTGTGAAAGAACTTTACGATTTAACCAATCCAGTAGAACATAGGAGTTGACAGCCCCCTGCCACTTTTCCGTTTTGTGCCCCCTGCATTCAAAGATTATAGTTCATTTTTTCACATCACATCTGTTGCTATGAAAAGAAGGTACCATTATTTGGATCTGTCACTAAGAAAAGAAGGTACCCGTATTTGGATCTGTCGCTATGAAAAGATGGTACCAGTATTTAGATATCTTACTGTAAAAAGAAGGTACCAATATTTAAATCTGTCACCACGTAAAGAAGGTACCACTATGTGGATCTGTCACTGTGAAAAGAAGGTACCGGTGTTTAGATCTGTCACTATGAAAAGAAGATATCATGTAGATCTGTCACTATGAAAAGAAATTATCACTATTTGGATCTGTCACTGTGAAAAGAAGGTACCAGAATTTGGACCTGTCACTAGGAAAATAAAGTACCAACATTTAGAGATGTCACTATGAAAAGAAAATTATGAGTTTAACGGTTAGGATTTGTTACTATTTATAGCTATGGAAGATACAAGTATTTTGGTGTAAGGATTCACGGGTGATTTATGCATTTGGAATGTCTCGTGCTAACTATTCCTATGAATAGAACATGATACAAATTAGCCAGTCGGGGCTCTGCTCGATTTCATGAACGACAGTTCATCTGTTTACTTAGTGCTTGTTCACATACACCGTCGTTTAGTTAAAGTGGTTGCTGACACCATGGAGAGCCAAGAGATGTGTAGTTAAAACTTCTTTGGCGGCGTCACAAACACGTCCCTAACTTTGAATAAAAAATCTTTAAAATGTCCCGATAATAAAATAAAATTGTGACGTGTGAAATCGAACCCGGAGTTTTACCCAGAGTTGAATGAGATTCAGAGAGTTGAATCATATAACAGGAGGGGAATCATATACCCAGAATCCCTCCTCCTCCCCGCCCCCCCCCCCGCATGCATGCAAAATCTCCTAAATCAACACCCCCTGTATGTACGTAACACCGCCCACGGGCCTTACAGTGATAAAATGGGCCTAAACTTGGGTGACCAAACGCCCGTTTTTTCACGATTGTACCCGGTGTCCCGAAAAAGTCTCTCGGGACGCCTAAATGTCCCGTTTTTTAAAACCAAACACATGTTCAAATCACTAATAGGCCTACTTCCTTATTTATAATATTTGTAATATTTTGGCTAGCTGTGTAGCCAGTGCCAGTAGTGATGTGGGCTCGCGTGATGGATGCACTGTTTCCCTCCACCAGTGTCACCAGTCTGCCGACGCTGCGTAAAAGACAGTGTCCATGCCATAGTCACTGCAAAGTAATTGTTTTCATTTATGATATGCCTCAGAGTCTAAATTAAATTACAAAAGTGAAGGTAAATTTAAAAAGATTTCTAGTTTTCAAAATAGTTAAAATGAGCATATTTCAATAAACAGTTTTCGCCGGAGGCCCCCCGGACCACTCTTTGGCTAGAGAGTAGTCCCCCCTCCCCCCGCCCTACCCTCCTTGGCTGTGTCCCGTTTTTTTTCAGTTCACGATTTGGTCACCCTAGCCTAAACCCTTTTCCAGTGAGCAACGATTATCTCGGTGATACAGACCCGGCATGCTTACTAAACTTGGGCTACCAATCAAGTTTGACTTGATTGAGATAAATTCATTATACAAGGATTCATTTTAGCGTAGGCCTATAGTCTACCTGAATTTAGTTTTGCATCAATCTAAGTCTAAGCTTTATTGATTTTGCAACATAGAAATGCTGTGAAATTTGAGTGTCCCTTTGGCCGTATTGACCTGGTTGTGTTTATACAAATCTTTTATTTTTAATTACTAGGCCTACCGGTACTAAATAGTAGGCTACCTAATGTTTTATAATATTCGTTTAAACTACTACTATTAGTTATAAAACAATTCAAATTAAAACGCTTTAATTTGTTTAAACTTCATCATTAGTAAATGATTTTTAAAAGTTTTAGCTGCTACTGCGACGTACCGGTGATTAACGGTAATAACACACACACAAAATACAAAGCCCACTGCTGCCCGGGTGCGTCGACTGAGTTGTGACGCCGAGCTGGGTCAGGGCCGCGTGGCTTATGAAGCGTACTACAATCACCTTCTATGGACAATGCGTCCAAGCTGTGTGACTGAGTTTCTATGTTGACTGCCAAAAGTCTCAAACACCTTAATCCGATCATGTATCATACCTGGTACAGCCCTTGTAGGGCTTTGGCCTGCCTCACCACTTCCTTCCAATCAGACCTAACAAATTGCCTTTCTTTTCCATGCTTGGACTTTAAGCTGTTGTAGATCTTTTTCCACAAGGGATGGCCGATGGCATCAAATCAAATCATTAAAATTAGAATTTAAGCATTAAAATTAAAGAGATTATTTTAAAAAGTACATAGACTAAAAATAAACTGTACTTACAATTTATATTATTATATGTTTAAAATCACAAAGGCGGCAGTCAAAGATAACTTTAAAAAAATTTCAAGTGTTTCTTTATTAAATGGTTGTTTCTCCCGCGCCCTAAATTATGTAGTTGTATTTCTGACTATTGCAGACGTTCTCTCTCTACTGGCATTTTCATCGTGTGTGCGTTATCATTTCAATCTTGTGGGCAGTTTTTTTGTTTACACACGTGCCATTTTAAGACTTCCTCGTGCATTGGTGAACGGCAGGAAAAGAGTCCTTGATCGACAGAGGAGTAGAGGAGGTGGGTTGACACTGTCGATCAAACTCAAATTATCGCAGTTGACTGCGTCTGCCTCGTTGCGTGAACGGGTGGGTGGATGAGCTCAGATCTACCTTTTATTTTTATGCAAAGGTAAAGAGTTAAGTCACCTCATCCGGGATTTCGTAAGCATTCGATGTTCAAAAAAGTAAATTATTCTTCTTTTTGTCGATAACTTAGAGATTTTAATTTTATTACTAATTTAATTACTAAACCACACTAAAAACAAAGTTTTTCTCATAAAGCCTTTATAAAATGTAATAACGAGCAAGAGGGAGGTGAGCTGAAAATTTGACAAAACATTCATTTAAGTAACGCACTCTATAAGAATCCCAATAAGTGCCCCCCCCCCCTATTTTTTCCACGCCCCTGAGCTATATTAATATTCTAATCACTCACCCGCTTTTAGACCGCAGATTTATTTTACCAACTATTTAAGAAAAACAAAAGAAAATACTAAGCACCTAAAGAACTTGCATTTTTTTAAAAAGAATCTCATTTAGCGCAGCTATCGGGAATTTTATTTCGTCATCATATTTCCTTCATGTTCCCATTGAAACACATACAAAAAAAACGGATTTTTTTTTGAGTTTGGATTGGGGATAAAAATTTTATAGAATGTGTTGTCATCGTCAACGAGTCTATGTGCCAAGTTTCAGCTCGATAGGTTGAGGGAAAGTGGTTAATTAGCCGTCTGAAGATTTTGTCAGGCACGAACAAAGACGAAGTTAATATGAAGTAAAAAAAAAATAAAATAAAGTTTAAAACTTTAAAAAAAAATTCTGTTAAAGTAAAAGACACTGGAAACGTATAAAATAATTTAAAACTTCTTATTGCATTAAGCAAAAAAAAAAAAAATGTGAAGAAAATATACTATTTAACAAAAATTATACAAATAAAACAAGTATAGTTTCGTTTACATTCAATTCGAAACCTTTGGAGCCATAGAATGCTCCTCTGGTGACCTGTTCTTATGGCAAACTGCACTGGTTTTTAACTACGATCGGTTATAATTGTAAAAAAAAAAAAAAAAAAAAAAAAAAAAA
>CAXITT010000479.1:481861-492084 GCA_964033795.1 Lymnaea stagnalis | reverse complement strand
TGTGGTAGGGGGGGGGGGGGGGGGGGGTGTGTGTGTGTAATGTTGTAGTGATGGTGTGGTTTTTAATTGAACAATATTCTTACCTCTGCTCATGGTTTACAAATAAAAAAAAGAGAGGGGCACCTCTATACATTATATAAAATATAAAATTTTTCTTTTTTTCATAATTACCTTTCATGGAATGGTAGTAACCATATAAAATGTCAACTTTTTCAAGACTAAAAGAAATTATTTATTACGGTATTAAACTTTTAGATAAGAACATAAACTTTTCTTTTACTTTTAGTTATTAGGGCATACAAGTTTTCATATGTTAGTATCTTAATATTCTTAATGATATATTTTAATATTTTTAAAGTTTATATATCATTTAAGATATATTTTTTTGTTATGTTTATATAATTTCTACAGCTATAAATTATAAGTAGTGACTTGAGTTGTGGTAGCAATATAAACTGGTCATCTCAGCCTACAATTTCATATCAATTCTGGAGTTATTTATACCAACCATCTTTACTTGTATACATTTTTTCTTCGATTAATTTAATGTGAACTAAAATAATAAAGTTGTTAAACGATTACTGTCAACTTTCTGAGTTAGTTACCCTTGAGCATTAAGATTAAAAGCAAAACAATAAAAAATAAATTTAATGTTGAAAAAAAACCCCAAAAACCCCATTAATCTCTACTGCTTTCTTTTGAATTTGCCCTCACAAGCTAAGTTATAGCTTTAATTATGTTTAGACATGTTTATCATTTGCTTTGTACTGTACTACAAATTGTATTCTCTCTCAAAAGTGTACATTTATCAGGATAATAAAATGAGTGAGACAATCAGTTGTTCTACTTGTGGATTTGTTTAGAACTCATTCTTATTAAGAGCTACCTTTGGAATTAGTTGATCTATAAGTCAAATTTCAAAAGCATTTCAATAACATCAAAGTTTCCAGTCCCAGAAAATGTCAAATCTGTGTATTTTGTCTATTTTCAAGAATAAGGTACCGATATCTAAAAATAATGTTGCAGAATGAAGTAGAAACAAAGTTCACAAGGGTCATTTAAATTACGGAAATTAGCGAAATTCATTTGCTTCATCAACACCCGAAACAAATATATTTTGTGAATAAAAAATTTTAAAAAGCAACACTCCTGGTACTTGTGTGTTTTGTAATTTCATTTAATTTACACAAAGAAATTACCAATAAAACAGACCCAGCTTTGTCTGATATTTTGGTTAGCATGAAAACTAAACAACATAAATTAAAACAATATGTTACAAGAGTTGTAAATTATATGGACTGCTCTTGGCCATAATTCTTACAAAGGATCACACAGGATTTGGATTTCAAGTTCTTTTAAAAATTATTTAGATTTTTACAAGAGTAGTCATGCAAACATCTTGGGGAGTCAAAGTTATACAATTTTTTCCTGAATGAGTGAATGATCTGTGGTTTCTGACCCTGAAATGTTCTGTGGTTTCTGACCCTGAAATGTTCTGTGGATTCTGGCACTGAAATGTTCTGTGGTTTCTGACATTGAAATGTTCTGGGGTCATGACTTGAGGCCCCAATCATTGAAATTTCATGACAATAGAAGACTAAGACGAGATGGTAGGTAGATGTCAGACAAATAGTTTGAACTAATGGAGTCCAGGCACTGAATCTCTGCTTTCTTTCCCAAATCTATCAGCATGTCAAGCTGAAAATACAACATGATGTGTTAGACACTGCACAGCTACAATGTGGTAAATGTGGTCAACTAATAACATAACCTGAATTTATTTTTGTCAGAAGATGTTATCCTCATTTAATTTTTAAAGAAAATATTTACAAATAATATTTAAAATTCCCTATTCCATTAGGTAAAAAAAAATAATAAATACCGGTAATAAAAATGCAATTTCTTTACTATCATTTATCAACTTAAAAAATGTCTTGTCACCAGAGAGAGACATTCTATAACTTGAATATTCTTCTTGTTCTGCACGTTTTACAAAAATTTTGACGCACACCATAAGCTTGAGATATTTTAGGATAAATTTCATATTAAAAATTGAAGTTATTTCTCTTAGTTTAGTCATAATGGAACTAAATCAAATTTTAACAAAACATCAAGCTTATTATGTACGCCCATGTCGCCACTAACTTTTTTTTCAATTGTGTATGAGTTTTTTTAAAAAAAGCAACTAAAATGTGGCTGCTCAAGAGGCCAATGAGTGTGTGATATTACTCAATACCTGCGATAAAATGCTAATATCATTTTGGAAGTAAGGTCGACATTTGAGGCTTTGACACTTTTTTAAATCTCTAGCCGACATTGGAATCAATGCTGAATTGGGTATATGCAACCTGGAAGTCAAAGTCATAGAACTTAAGAAAATAGTTTAATTTAACTTTAAATTGAAGACATCAAATAAAAAAACTATTTTAAAACTATTTATAAACTAGAGAAGCCTTACGAAGATTATGAATTAAAAAAAACAACAGTCCAGCTAATATTCATTTGTAATTCTTTTCTTATTAGCACAGAGTCTTACATTTTGACCATTAAGTGTTAAAACAGGCCTGCACGACATGTGACCTGCCAGCACCCACTTTGCTGCCCCCAAAATAATGAAATATTCTTTATTATTATTATTTTATTAATAGCTTTCCCACATGTCCTATTTTCATTTATAAAGTATTACGGCCCACCATACATTTTGAGATGTGCTGGTCCGTGTTAAGTGCAACACAAAATAAGTTTAAGTTAAAGCTCAATAAAAATTTCAGCAACATAAAAGTAGGAAGACAGCAGCCAACTTGGTATGGGGATTATGAGATGTCCATTTCCCAGGAAGAATATGGCGGTAGTTTTCCCATTTAATTTACTGCTATCTATAAGGACAAACAAACTGAAGGAGGCAGTGCTATTTATACCTCTCTATATCCTCTGGTAGAATTCCAATCCATTCCATTGATGGGACAGCTAAACTTTTATTGTCAAATGCTTGGCTCTGGAAAAAGAAGACAACTACCATAGAGTTTAACACTGTAAAAAGAGTCACACTTTTTTACATTTTTTAAAATAACTAACAAATATCCAATAAATAAACATGTTGGATGCTTAAAATGGGACATACATTTTTCCAATAAACAAACCTTTTATGAAACAACTCTAAGATAAATTTAAGATCACCCTACTTTAGATCCATACTTGTAAACAGCCATGATTTCAATCCCATGTGGATCTGCATCTACTAATATAAAAATAGGGATTCTGTACGTTGTAAATATGTCCTGAAGAAGTAAACGAGTGGCGTTGTCAGGAAATCCTTTACCCTGAAAAAAAACAACAATTTTAGTAAAAGTTTGATACCGGTAGTTTTTTTGTTTGACTAAATTTGGATTGTGGAAATGGGGGGCTGATTCATGGCGATGGTCTTTCTTTAAAAAATCAACCTGTATCTCTATAGAGTGGATTTTCCTGGAGTTGATATCCCCAATGTTGGAGTAAGAGTGCCATTGCTGGAGTCAATATGTTTCCTTCTACCTCAGCCACAAAAGAAATTAACTTAAAGAATGATTAAATGTATTAAAATAAAAAGGATTTGATTCTTTTTTTTTTTTTATGTTAAAAATTAAAATTTTTCTAAACAATTAAGCATACAACAAAAAAGTTAACAAGATAAAAGTAAATGTTTACAGTTATGAGGATGATATAACAAGATGAAAGTAAATATTTACAGTTATGAGTATGCAATGCCCCATTTTTTGACAAAACTGACTGTTTAACAGCTTTTGAAATGTTGCATCTTTTTCAACTACCAGGACGAAATGAGCATGAGTTTGAATATCTGGGGAAATAAACAATTAAAAAAATTAAATAAATGATTAAGTAAAAATAGAATATCCATAAAACTGCTGTTGGCAAGATGGCTTAAATAACTACATGAATTCAAACCTTCCAATAGTATAAGCATGATGAATTCAAAATTAAAAACCTTCCAATAGTACTACTAGCAAACGAAATGCCTATCTTGCACTCATCTGTCCACTACTAGAATATGGTGCGATCATCTGGGACACATACCTAAAGCAAGACGTGGACAAGATGGAACGAATCCAACATAACGCGTTGCGCTTCATCACAAATAACCACAAATCCACCACTCCTGGCTTCGTCACTGACATCTTAAAAAGATTTGACATCCCCTCCCTCAAAGACAGACGAGAAAAGCTCCGCCTAACATTCCTTTATAAAGTGGTCATGGGGCTAGTGCTGGCCATCCCAGCAAACATGTATCTCACCCCACAGAAGCCAGGTTGCTTAATCAGAGCCAAACGCTCACTAAACACTGACTTCACCTCTAACAACCCCATAAGCAATTACATCCAAAAAATATTAAATGCTTCACTGTGCCTCAGTGTAACAGTCCAATATAGACAACCATTTTTCACACGCACAATCATTGCTTGGAACCACCTGGACAATACCCCCGTAAACTCGACGTCAATTGAGAGCTTCAAAACTGCCCTAGCATCCGCTAGGAGCCGTTAAAATACCAGCAAAGCATCCCCAACCGTTGCTCATATGCCAGTACATGGATTCAGCAACGTACCCTACCAGAACCAGCGTACTAATTCTGTAATAAAATACATTATTATTTCAAACACAAACTCTACATTTGGAAGATGAAGTGTAACATAGATAAATGATAAACATACATTTCAGTCTTTGAAAGGCTAATAAAAATGATAGATGAAACATTTACAAAACAAAGCTGATAAAAATTATAGCTGAATCAGTTACAAACTAACAAAAAAATGTATGTTTACATTTTAAAAAAAAATATCTTCAAGTTTTAATGTATGTTTAAAACTAAGAATTCAGTTGCCAGAGAATATCTTGAAAATTAAAATCCAAAATGTAAAGGTGAACATTATAACAAGTGAAATTTATAAGGAATTCATAACCAAGTGAAACATTTTGCAAGCAGTGAAACATTTTGCAAGCAGTGCAAAATCCTAAAAGTTAAAGAATGCAATTTAAAAAGTAAGTGTTTGAAAAGCAACAATACTGCAAAATCTTCAACAGGGCTTGGTACTTTTCATATCCTTTGTATGTGCTGCTATCTGAACTCCCTGCAACATGATATTAAAGTAAATCTAAGTACGGTAGTAAGGAGATAAAATACAAATTTTTTGAACAAATATGCACCCGTAGCATTAAAAATATCACAGTTTTGAGATTTGAAAAATAAAATAAATCATCGATATGAAAGTCATGTTCTGTTTTTATACTCACTGCAATAGCATGCTGACAGTCCACATGGGTTCCTTCACTGTCCTCAAACTGTAGGTCACCAGATACTAAGCCTTTACTTGTTGCTAACTAAAAACAAAAAATAAAATGTTTATATATGAACAGCATTAATTACAAATTATTTATTTTTGCTCAGCAATTATCCAAATTTATCATTCATCTGTCCAAATTTAACTTGTTTTCAAAATTCAATTTAAAAATAACACCAACAAATATATTTTATTTTGTTGCATTGATCAATTTTGCCTATTTTCTTTTAAAAATGCAAATAAGCAGCCCCACCCATTCCCTTAAACACCTATTGCCACCAAGTCCCAGGCTTGTGCTATTCTTAGTGCCCACTGGATGCTGTTGTCCATTTTGAAAAGAACTGTTATTCCGTGCTTATGAATGACATTTAATAAGCAACTTTCTCTTTCTTAATGTGACCATACTTACAATATGTAGTTCCCACCGAGGCACCATAAGCATGCAAGCAATGTCATCAATTATTTGATCAATAGATGACTGGCATGGATACAGATCAGGGTACTGATAGAAAATATCTCTGAGAAAATAAATATTAATTTAAACATATAATTACAGTATGCTCATTTCCAGGATTGCTTTCCCTTTAGCTCATTTCTGACCAAAATCCAACACCATATCTGCCAATCGGCTAGCTAGAGCAGCGTTCCCCAAACGGAGGTCCATGGACCGGTACCGACCCGCAAACCTTACGTTATTGGTCCAGAGAGCATGAATATTGATGTTTAAATAGAAAGAAAATGTAAATAATAAACCTGGAACCGGTCCCTGGTGCAGTTTCGAAACTTGTCCACCGGTCCGTGAAACTTAAAAGTTTGGGAAACGCTGATCTAGAGGATACATTTTCCTTCTTATGTGTAATGTCTTTGCCATTCCCAAACAAAGCTCAAAGACAGTTTCTCAGAATAGAACTATCACTCTGAAAGTCGATGCTTTTCACATGAACTTGCTTGCTCCAGAGGAAAAAAACAAATATGTTGTGTTTAATCTAAGGCCCTTGACAAATAAAATTGTAATATTTTCAGCAATAAATCTATTTACTAACTGAAAAAGAGACACTTTTGCTTTATAATTATGCTGGCTATATCAAGTGAGCACCCAAATCCATTCTTCCAACATACAATCGTTCATTCAAAGTTATTTTAGTTGAGAGCTTAGTTTTTTGGAGTGCTTAGAAAAACTAATTTTCAAAAGCTAAATAGACTGTTTTTATGTTTGTCTATAGAAGACAGTCTGGACAATTGGTATAGTTAGTTATATTTTATATTTCTGTCCATACTTTCAAATGAGCAATGAAATAAAATTTTGTTGTTAATCAATATATATTTCAAATAATTTCATGTGCAAGTTACCTTTTCGTGCAATATCTGTTTTCTTGAACTAATGTATAAACTATTTTCAAAATCTTTAGCATGGTAGCTTTGAAATGAAAAAAAAAGATATTATTTAATCATGAATGATCTTACAGTACAGGTACAGTGCAACATGATTGTTTTAGAGGCATTGACATGAGCAAAACTAAACGTAAAATAACTGTACAAATTACGAACCATCATTTTTAGCATAATGTAACCTGTTTGAATAGTTTAATGTTATATTTTACTTTGTTTTCTATTTGTGGTGTCTTTTAAAGTACTTTGATAACTTGACCCATGCAATCATAAACAAACAAAAAATTTTAATAACTAGACTAAACAATGAAATGATAATGAATTATTTTGATCCTAGAAAATAGAAGCAATCAACATAGTTAAAGTATGGCAGTAAACTAATTTTTAAATAAAGCTACAAGCTAAACTTTATATCCCTCCACGGCATTATCCAGCTAGATATTTTAAGTGCCCTCAAAATATTTTACCATGACCTTGAGTCTGTAAATAAAATTTATATAATCAGTGAAATACCGGTACTGAGAAATAAATATCTACCTACTACAAGGCCAAGTACTTACCAAATTTTTTCACTGACTTTGGTTTGTCAAACTGAACTCTCACTATGGGTAGATTAGCTTTTGTTTTATCAAGGCCGACGGTTTCTTCAAAACTAAAGAAAAAATTAATATTTATGTTTAGTTATTTAAAATGTTAAACATTTGCCTCATTTGGTACGGTAGCTAATTTCACTGGGAATGGCATAAGAAATTTAAATAAACCACTTCAGCAACTGTCTCATTCCTTCAGCATATCGCAGTACTGGTACTCTGAAATGTTTGTTTAACTTCTGTCTCTAAGTTTGTATAAACTCTGTATCTACATCTTTATTATATTTAAATCTCAACCAGGGATTGCCATCCCCGAAGACTGTACAGGTAATGCCGAGGAATATCCATGGTTTTCTATTAAAAAAAGGGCAGATTTGTTTTGTTTTAAAAAAAATAATAATTTATTGTTTATTATTAAAAAAACTAGAAATTGAGGGCATTTAAGTATTTTAGCAACTGCTAGATGAGAGGAGAGGTAAAAGTCAAGTGATAATAGATGGGCACAAATACACTAATAATAAATTGAATAAGTCCTTTCATTTGCAGATAATCCTTAATTCTTGTTGTACCTAATCAATTAAATTAATACAAAATTTCTTCCTCTGGAGGAATGACATACAAGTTAACAAGTGTTTATTGACGATTCATGAAATTAAAAAAATGAATGCTTAAATCAGCCTATGCCTAATCATTAAAATGTAATTTTAATGAAATAGATAGAACATTTTTTACAAAGTCACTGGGTGGGACGAGTTGAGCCCTAGGAATAATTGGGGTTTCTGCTGGCCCATTTTGTTGTTGTGGCATTGCGCACACACAATAAATTAGATATATTATCCTGTTTTTTACCCTTTAGCAGACAACACACCATTGTCATCAGAATGCAGCTTAATCTAAAAAAAAATATGGAAATATCTCATAATAAATTTCTACAATTGCAGTGCACAGTACGGTATGAAACAAACCCAAAACTGAGAATACGCAAGGCAAGGGGGTGTCAGCAGATCTTCTTGCAAATTTGAGAAACAAAATAAAGTTGCTATGCTTAATTTTGTACTCTTCCCTACTTTTGTTAATCTGCAGTAAATAAGGTCATATTTGCTTGTATGTAATACAAGATCAAAATTTATGTACCAGTTATAAATGAAATTAAGGCTGAGTGAATAAAGAACATTCCCTGACTGATATCTTTACCAATGATCATTGAGTTGATAGCAGATTCACTCGACCTCTGCATCTGCACTTTCAGAGTAGAATATTGTAATCTATTGTACATGATCCCATTTTTTTTTTTTGCAAAATAAAATAAACATTTTTATATATTGGTATTTTAAAACAACAAAAGAAATAAAAAGTATAAAAAAATTAATTTCAATATTTGCAAACGTCCTTAAATCGCATCCATACCCCTCAAATAAGTCTTGCCCCTTCTACCAACTCTCCATAGGGGCCATCCATAAATGACGTCACGCAAATTTTGCCGATTTTTTACCCTCCCCCTCAAATATAACGTCACAAATCTCTGCACCCCCCCCCCCATAAAAAGTCTCTGTGTCTACTACTGTCCTTTAAAAGCCCTTAAGAAATTCGCCTCCCATGGATATCAAATTACAGCATCCGTGTCAGAAACATTTCCCTAGATCAGTGGTTCTTAACCACGGGTACAAGTACCTCCCCAGCCTTGAGGTGTGGAAGACCAAAAAGTTGTATTCAGCGGCATAGCTAGGGGGGGGGGGTGCGGACCGCACCGCCCGACACCATCTCAGGGGTGACACCAAATTGAAAGATAGCGTAATTACAGAGCACACACTGATCGGTCTAACCGAAATTCATAAAAGGATAACAGATAACTCGTACATTTTCCACTCATGTAACCAATCAAAATGCGTGTTTATTTCGTTAATATTAAAATTTCAAGGTTGATGCGTCAGCAATTAGGTTACCTTATTATTAGGTCAGAAACACACCGTTTTGACCACGTTTCATCGCCAAATGAAGTGTTAGGTAACTTTTGTAAGTGGCAGGAAGCTATTTTTATCTAAATTCTGAGAAATACAACTATCCTTTGATAACAATGGGCGATTCTAAGAAGGATGCAGTTCTTAAATACATTAAGCCCCTGACCTTCAATTAATTTGTTTTTGTTCTTGTATTTCTTATACTGTGGACTAAGTTTAACAGGAAGAAATACATCGATAAAAAAAGGGGTTGGGGGGGGGGTCTGTGTGTGACACCACAAGCTTAGCGGACCGGGTGACACCAACCCTAGATAAGTCACTGATGCTATTTGCTGGAATTGCTAGTTGTTTCTGCTTTTAAACAAAGTTTTATGGATTTTGATTAGCAGCTTTCAATGGTGAATTTCATTGGCGCATTGTATCTATTGGTAATTTCTCCCGTTTATAAAAAGTTAATTAAAGAAATAAAACTACGATAACTAAATTATTTAAAATTTTATTACAATGTAATTTATACAGTTGGGGGAGGGATGTTTAAAACGGAGTGGTGCCGGCAACGCTGCAAAAAAAGGTTAAGAATTTACTAAGATACCACCACCCCCGCGATCAACCTTTTTTTTTCATTACATCCCACACCCACTTCCCGTGTTCAGATTTAGCCATAAATTCTCACGACTGTCATTGTTAACTACATTCCGATTCTCCTACTACTGGGCGTCCTGTAACTTGATCAGAGGCCATTCTTCGGACCTCGCATACCTAAAGTACTAATATTCGTTTTAAAATAAAATAATAACAATTTTTTTTTTAAAAATAATGTTAAAATATCTGTAATTTAGTGTTATTAAGTGAAAATCTTTACTGCAACATTCTGCTTTTCATTTGACGTCACATGGCTTGAGGCCCCCCCCCCTCCATCGTCACAAAAATCTGACCCCCCCCCCCCCCCCCCC
>CAXITT010000479.1:402495-475105 GCA_964033795.1 Lymnaea stagnalis | reverse complement strand
CCCCCCCCCCCCCCCCCCCAGACATAAACATATGTTGTTTATCGATGGTACAAGAGCAGTTGTTGGCAACCCACACCTCCATTGCAGCTCTTTGAAGGAATAGATAAAGCAGATTTGTAATTTGTACCTAATCTTTCATGAAATTTAAACAATCTGCTCCTGCCTGTGGCTGCCCAAATATTTCCTTATCTTAGCAGATCTAATTTATACAAGTATTTCCTCACACATGAAAGGTTGCTAACCCTTGGCCTATAGTTAAAAAGTGAAGCCATTATTATTTAATTGAAACAAAAATTCTAAAATTTTCAGGAGCTATGTCTGGACTGCTGTCTGCAGCCAGTGTTGACTGGGCAAATAAAATAAGATGTAATGTTGTTGATGGGCTGCGACAAAGTTTTCAGGATGGAATATTCACAGACATAGAAATTGAGGTTGGAATACTTTCTTTAGAATTTTTAACTTTATAAAAATTAAGTTCAATTATTTTATCCATTCTAATCTATGGCACAGCATTTGTTCTCGGTTAAATTTGATCTTAGACAAATAATCTATAAATCCAATAAATAGCACATGTGTAACAAAGTTGCTTCTTATTGTATTTATTCAGGTCAGTGATAGTGTATTTCGGTGCCATAAAGTTTTTTTGTGCGCCATTTCTGACTACTTTTTGGCCATGTTTACATCCGGAATGAGAGAGAGTGTTGACAGCCGTGTGACCATAAAGGATTTGTCTGGTTCAACTTTTAGAGCAGTCCTGGACTTTTACTATACTTGTGACAGGTAAACGACATGATTTGAAAACATACTTGGTTATCAACAATGACTCACTAGCATAAAACATTTAGGTAAAAATTCAATGATTTGATTCATTACCACCCAGTCCCCATTTGCTTTCTCATGCCCTTTCGATAGACATTACAGAGTAGTAAGGCTAAAGGTTTTATAAAATTTCAGTGCAGTTTTTTCTGGACGGTTGCTATGTCAATTGTCTTAAACAGCATTAAATTTATAATGTGTAAATGAAATATGAATTTAATATATTTAAATTATAATTTATTATGCCAATTCACAGAGTTTTTCAAACATCCAATCCAATATTTTGTTAAGCTTTAACCATGTCTGAAAGCTTGCATATGTTTTTATGGGTTATCTTGTCCTTTGCTCTTATCTCCATGTCTTTTAAGATAACATTTTCAAAGCCTGTTTAATAAACATCACCTAAGAATAACATTTTAGAAAAAGTAAATTAAGGAAAATAAAGGTCAACAGGCAATGGTCACTTTATTTCAATACAAACATTTAGAATAAAAATAATGGTCACTTTATATAAATAGAAAAATTTGGAATAAAAAATGGTCACTTTATTTAAATACAAACATTTAGAATAAAAATTATGGTCACTTAATTTAAATACAAACATTTGGAATAAAAACAATAGTCACTTTAAGTACAAGCATTTGGAATAAAACAACATTTTTTAAATAAGCACAAAAGCTTTGATAACTTCATTCAGTAGTAAATAAAACAAATGTACTCAGTCCATAAACTTTTTGTCATTCATGTATGTTTTTAGTCTACTGTTTGGGCTGTAAGATGTATATTCTGTTGGGGCTGTGTTGGTAATTCAGTTTTGGCTGTGTGTAGGTATACAATGGTCCCTTGTCTATCGCAGGGGTTAGGTTCTCATAGGTGAACATACATGTAGTAGTGACCTTAGATTTAATCTATTATTTATACATATTTAAGGTTTAATTATCCCTCCCACACTGTTATTAATCTTTCCCACACTCTTATAAACACTTCCAATGCACTTAAACCCTTTCTACACTCTTAAACCTACATAGTTTTAACAATTTAAAATTCAATATGAACACTCTATATACCACAAAATCCTGAAATATAGCGAAAAATCCACAATACACAATTAAATATATATACTTAAAAAATCAGCGACACAGTGAAACTGCAAAAAGTAAATCACAATATGGTGAGGGAGGACTGTTTACTGTTTGGGCTGTGTGTTGGTATATAAAGTTTTGGGCTGTAGGTGGTTACTTCCAAAATATTTCAGTGATTTCATCTATTGTGTGGTTGAAAAATGATCAATTTATATTGTGTTGTTTTATTAAAAAAGTCTATAGGTTTTTAATCTATGTCCTCAGGTCTGTTGTCAACACAGATACTGCTGAAGATCTTCTCAGAGCAGCTGGTTTGCTTCAGATGATCACTCTACAAGACAGCTGTGAAACTTACTATGCAGAAAACTTGAATGTAGACAATGCACTGGCCGTCTGGGATCTTGCACAATGTTTGCATTGTGAGGCTTTGGCTGACAAGGCAAAGCGTTTCATTTTAGCCAACTTCCTGGACATTTACACAGAGCCTGATTTCTTACAAGTCGATGCTGAACACCTGAATGAGCTGCTTGGAGATGATGATCTACGTGTGCCAGATGAAGACTATGTCTGTGAGGCTGCGGTCTCATGGCTAAAGCATGATATAGGAAACAGGGCAAAATATTTTAATGAAATCTGTGTAAATCTCAGGCTTAGATACCTATCAGAAGATTCATTTAGCAAGCTACTTATTTTTACTCGCAATGAATGTCATATTAAGGACAGCATTCTTGAAGGATTTACAGAGAACAGAAGATATTCATTCCCAGAATCCTCCAATACAGTAGCCTTAGATACACCTTTGTCCTCCAGGAACTACGAAAATATGCTTGTGGTTATAGGAGTTCATAGGGCCACTGGAATATTGCCTACAGTTCATGCATACAGTTTTAACACAAAGGTAATTCATTATAATCGCACTCAAATTAATAAACCATTTGATTTATGTAATGAAATCAACAAGTCAAATTACCAGATAAACATGTGTTGTCAAATAATATTGGCTATACTAAAGTACTTGTATACCAGTGTGGCAGGCCAGCCTATACCTCTGTCCAGATTAAGCCCAGGGTTAGACTGTCCTAGGCCAGAATAAACATTGAGGATTAAACTGGCCCAGGGAAAACTATGCCCATGGAATAAAATAGGGTAGGCCAGACTATATCCCCACAGACCAGACTAGGCTCCATACTATTCCTGGCACTAGTATACTGTTGAGCGGATGAACCACCCTGCTGATTTTTTTGATTTATGATTAACAATTTTTGACAGTTTGACAGGCTTTGACTAGTTTGTGAACACTTTTCTTCTTTCTCTTCCGGTAATAATGGTCAGAGATTTTGGCTAACGTTTTATCTCTGCCAAAATAGCTACCAGAAACCAAGTTGCCTTGACAGGCCTTCACGATATATTTGGCTGTCAGCTTTTATTGAAAACCTCCTTTTCCCCATGGTAAAGGATCTCTTAGTCTGCTCGAATAGTTTAGCTTTTTGTCTGAACTCGAACTTGGCATTTAAACACTTCTCTGGAGATATGTCGTAGATCTGCTGGGGGTTGTTTAGTTGTGTTTAAGAGTAGAATTGTAAAAGATGGTCATAAGTTGGTCTTCCGTGGCTCCGCCCTGGAGCTCTTGTCGGCATGTCCATTCCACTATGACATGTCGATGAAGAGGCGTTTCCACAGATCCCCGAACGCTATCCGGGGTACAAAATCACCTTGTAGGGGACCTGCGCGTGAGAGGCAAAGGTCTTTCATGGAATATGCCTTGGAAAGCGCACAGCTGCATGGTATCCACCAAATGCAGCAGTTGAAACTAGCGCAGAAAAAGGTTGGGATAGGATTACATTTTGCTGTTAAAGGATATCATGCAAGAGTGGATTTGGCAACACTTGCCCATGCAGCCTTAAAGGGGACTGCACCTAGGCAACCGTTTCATCCCAGCTACAATGTGACTTAGGCACAAAGTAGAAACCATGTGTAGAGTCCCTATGAGAGGGCGTCTGTCGCTAGCCCGGAGTGGGAGGGGGTGTTTTAGGGACATTAAATATACCATCCCAATCCCTAGAAAGTTCGACTGCAGGTGCTGTGAGAGCAGCATCACCAGCGGGCCAGGTGTTGTGAGAGCAGCACCACCAGCCGGCCAGGTGTTCCTACATCGGGGGTGCCTCGCCTGCATAGTCAATCGAGTGGAAGGCGGGTGGGGCTGTCTCAATGGCGGAATGCCCCTGCTCTGCCGCTTTGTGGCCCGACTGGAATAAAGACTCTGTTGAAGGCCAGTTGGGAGGGAGAGGGGTGCATTGAGAAAGACTTATTAAGCTCTGGCTCGATAGTTTGCTGTTTTTCTTAAGTGTTTAGTTTAGTCTTCCATGGTTGTCAAAATTTGAGGTGGAATTGTCAAATGTGTGACTGTAAAAAAATCATTAATGACGTAGTTAAAATAAAAGACATAAAAATGGTAAAACAACATTACAAGTTGTTAAAAGCTAAAAATAAATGATTGATATAAAATCACAGGTAAAGGGAACATAAATTTTCACTAGCGTTTGAAATACAAAAATAAAATCATATAAAATCATAATCAATTTTATTTATTAAACTCCTTAATTTGGTATACGAGTCTTTTGTAACTATGTGTAATTATGTTTGTTCCCCCAGCATCAAAACCTGGCTATGCTGGTTACACTGGCTATGCTGGTTACACTGGCTATGCTGGTTACACTAGCTGTTCTGGTTACACTAGCTGTTCTGGTTACACTGGCTATGCTGATTACACTGGCTATGCTGTTTACACTGGCCATGCTGGTTACACTGGCTGTTCTGGTTACACTGGCTATGCTGGTTACACTGGCTATGCTGGTTACACTGGCTATGCTGGTTACACTGGCTGTTCTGGTTACACTGGCTATGCTGGTTACACTGGCCATGCTGGTTACACTAGCTGTTCTGGTTACACTGGCTATACTAAGGCTCTGCTAATAATCATTAATTTTTTAGACATTGTTGATTACTACGTTAGATGGGTTTTGTCTGGCATGTATGGGTATAATGACATTAGTCTGTCCTGAACGTGTACGTCTGGCCTAGAGGGATATAGTCTGGCCTAGAGGGGCATTGTCTAAAATGGAAGGGTATAGTCTGGCTTAAGAGTTTTTAGATTGAAGTCATTCAACTTTCTCATTTAACTTACCTGAAAAAGATGAACCCCCAATAAAATGTCAAGATATGAAGTAATTGATGTTTATATCACTGTAGACTACCGATTTCAAGGGGGCTATAATCTGGCCTGGGGGATTTAATGTGGCCTGGGGGGTATATTCGGGCCAAAGCCAATTTAACCCTGGGCTTAATCTGGTCAGGGATATACTCTGGCCTTCTACACCAGTACTGAAAGTTTTTCACTGTAATATTTCAGCATTACCTCCCCTTTTATTGCTGATCTATTTTGCCCTTTAACTAACCTACTACAATACTACATTGTTACATTATTCAAATCTAAAGTTGAAATGTCAGAATGACATGTTGATCATTGTGATTTTAACAATGAAGTACACTCATGCAATTCTTAATCACCGGCTGATTAAACAACATAAAAAAATAACTTCTTAATGAGGGGCTTTCATGGAGTTTAACAAATAAATAAATAGTAATTTATGTAGTAATTACGGTTATAATCTAATTGTATTTATGAGTGGCTTGTGTTAAAATCTTCAGAAATATATTTTATTTATTAGCACTTGCATTTAAAGGAATAAAATAAGTGAAAATATTCAGGTCCGTTAAAAAAAAATAAATTATTAAATGAATTTTCATAATTGTCGTGTGTTTTGACAAATGTAAAAATAATGAAATAATTTTAAATTGACAGATGTGGTTCAAACTCAGCTCACTGCCATTTGATCCTGGAGTAGGATATGCTACCTGTGTGTTGGACAATCAACTGTACATGTCTGGAATCTCATTACGTAAGGCGTACGTGCTACGCTATGACCCTTGCACTAACTTATGGGAAGAGTGTTGTCAGATGCCAGAGAAGAGACGCTACCATGAGATGGTCGTGGCCTGTGGTCATGTCCACGCCGTATGCGGCTGGAACAAGAGAGACGGCGTGTTCACCAGCATCATACAGTACCACAGTTCAGAGGAGTCCTGGACCAGTCTGGGAAATCTGAGAGTTGGCGTCTACTCAGCGTCAGCGTGCGCCCTGGACAATATTATATATGTGTTTGGAGGAAGGGCAGATGACAGCACGCGCAAGCGAGACATTCAGTCTTTCAACGTCAACACCGGTCAAGCTACAGTTATTAATCAATTCCCTTCTGCTGTTACGGAAAGCCGTGCAATAGCTATAAATTCTTGCATGTACTTAGCTCTAACAAACGGTTCCATCATGAAGGTAATGGAGTCTGGTTCACTGTCACGGCACAGCATTCTCCCCAATTTTGACAGGTTCAACTTTGGACTTCTTCAACGAGGAAACAACATCTTAGTTGTTGGCGGTGACACAAGGTATCCATCTGGTTCTAGCCAGTTTGTTGACATTCTTGAAGTCAATGGACATGATGGAAAAGTGCGCGTACTTCAAGATCGCCTTTTTAACAATGCAAGCGCCGCAGCCTGTCGCATTCTTCTAATTCGGAGAGTTATTCTTCCGAGGTTGTCTGTCCCCGGTATCCCACACTAACAGGAAGTTTACTATAAAGATACATTTATTTATTGCTTTTATTTAGTTTTATCGATTCGTCCTTGTAAGTCTTCAGTCAAGTGTTTCCTGTAAACCAGTGGTTCCCAACCTTTTGACTTACTGAGCCTATTTTTAGATCCAATTTCTACAGGGGAATCACTTAGGTCTACCCTATGTCTTACAAGTTGATGGTGTTGAGTGTTTCCTGGAGCAGATGTGAAGCCCCTGAGTAGTCCTTGCAGATCTCTTAGGATTCAGCGTAGCACCGGTTGGGAACCCCTGCTGTAATACATTTCCACTCTTTAAAAAAAAACTGGGATAGTTAAATCATTTTTAACCAATCAGTTTTTGAAAGATTATTTTAATATTAATATGTAAAGTGTTATGTAAACAAAAGTTGTTGTGTTTTTGTCATTTAAATTCATTTTTTTAAAATTTAGAGACTGATGTTGAAACTTTAAAAAAATCTTTTGATTGTACTTACAAGAGAATTTATTAGTGTTTTACTTAATCTTACAAAATGTTTGAATGGTGTTTTTTTGTTTTTTTTCAGGAGTTTTCCCCATATTTAATGCTGATACTCTTTGACTCTCAGTTAGTTTTGTAATTCATGGTCTCATTTATTGAGGTCAAACAAAATACATTTTTATCAAACTGATAACCAGCAGTTGATATTGGATACAATATGAATTATTGTTAACTTTGAGGACTTTAAAAAGAAATAGACTTGGTAAAAAAAAAGAATAGTAATTCTTTTGGGGAGTTTTGTGCATGGTACAAATCAAAGAGTTGTCAGTCAGTGTAGCAGTGGTCTGTGTGTCAGTCAGTGTAGCAGTGGTCTGTGTGTCAGTGTAGCAGTGGTCTGTGTGTCCGTCAGTGTAGCAGTGGTCTGTGTGTCAGTCAGTGTAGAAGTGGTCTGTGTGTCAGTCAGTGTAGAAGTGGTCTGTGTGTCAGTCAGTGTAGCAGTGGTCTGTGTGTCAGTCAGTGTAACAGGGGTCTGTGTGTCAGTCAGTGTAGCAGTGGTCTGAGGGATTGTATATCTGCCATGATATGTCAACTATTGTACGTCTGCTATTGTTATGCCATTGTATGTCTCCCATGGTATGTCTGTTATTGTATGTCTACAATTGTACATCTGCTATTGTACAAGTACTATTGTATGACTGCTATTGTTTGTATGGTATTGTACATCTGCTATTGTATGTATGCTATTGTACATCTGCTATTGTATGTATGCTATTGTACGACTGCTGCTGTATGCATGGTATTGTATGTATGCTATTGCATGTATGCTATTGTACAACTGCTATTGTATGTATGCTGTTGCTATTTTATTCTATTGTATGTCATCATGCACACACACACACATGGAATGCACTGGATGTAGATTCGTGTTGATGTCATGGGATCTGTTTTTTCCCTTCATCTTATGTACGTATTCAACTAGTCTTCTGGTCAGATTACTCTAAAGCTTTAACTTGTCTTTGACCGCCATAATGAGACATGATTCACTCTTACCACCATCATAGACAATTAAATGATGATTTTAATTCAGTTTTGCTTCTTCTATTTGTAATGGAATATTATGAATGGTGTAGTCCAGTGTTTCCCAAAATTTTGTTGTGTGGCCCTGTTAATTGTATACTTGTCCTTCCTGAGCCAAAACAAGACAATAAGTGTGTAGTATAGTTTATTCTGGAAATATGCAACCTGCAACAGATTGGAATGTTGATAAAGTTATTTCTCATATATTTTAATGTAATGAAAAATTTACTGTTACAAAAATATCAAGAAATCAAACAGAAACTGTTCAATAATTTACTCATAAGAATTTATTTAATTTTCATGATGATTTTTTTAAAACTGATCCACTTTAAATGGAGGTGGAGTTTGTGATTGAAGAAAAAATCGAGAATGCAAAGGGCTCCTGAAGAAAATTGGGGGATGGAATTTTTTCATACATTCCAAATGCAGATATGCGATGGTGTAGAAATGCAGGTGTCCCATTTCTTGGTTATATCAATGGATCTGCCCCTGGTTAAAAGTAAACCAAAGATCACAGGTTCCACACCTTTTTGAGTGGAACTCTGATACATTTACATAAGAATTTTGATTCAGTTTAAAGAAATCACATCAAAAATAGATTATTCAGTGTTTAATTGAATATAATTTTAAGATAATTTAATTCAATAAATGAAATTGTAACACGTTACTAAGCTATAATAATGCTCATAATGTCTTTCTCAACTTTAATCTGTTTCTTGATTTGTTTATCAAATGAAGAAGTATTAAAAAGCCACACTGACCAAAGATGTATTATGATAATATTGAAACTTTAACTCACTAATCTCTGATGAAATGAATTTAAAATCATTTGTTTTAAAATATTGAGTTAACCATTGCAGCAGGTGACAGCACAGTAAACGACTCGTGACCCAACACGGGGTCCCAACGCTCGTGTTGGGAACCCATACTATAGAAAAGATTGTGTCAGAGGTTCCCAAACTTTGCCACGTGGCTTCCTCCCTCACAGGGTGCCACAAAGTGTAAATAAAAAAAAAATTTCATAATATTTTCGAAATGTTTTTATCACGTGACATCTTTCAGTCATAACTATTTCAGAAGTCTTTACAAATGGTCCCTTCATCATAAATGGCGCTTTTCAATGTTGATTGTTTGTGTAGATCTGGAACTCAATTGGTATGTCTACTTTGTGTTGGTGTGTCTACTTTGTGTTTGTCTACTTTGTGTTTGTATGTCTACTTTGTGTTTGTGTGTCTACTTTGTGTTTGTATGTCTACTTTGTGTTTGTGTGTCTACTTTGTGTTTGTGTGTCTACTTTGTGTTTGTGTGTCTACTTGGTGTTTGTGTGTCTACTTGGTGTTTGTGTGTCTACTTTATGTTTGTATGTCTACTTTGTGTTTGTGTGTCTACTTGGTGTTTGTGTGTCTACTTGGTGTTTGTATGTCTACTTTGTGTTTGTCTACTTTATGTTTGTATGTCTACTTTGTGTTTGTGTGCCTACTTGGTGTTTGTGTGTCTACTTGGTGTTTGTGTGTCTACTTTATGTTTGTATGTCTACTTTGTGTTTGTGTGTCTACTTGGTGTTTGTGTGTCTACTTTGTGTTTGTCTATAAATAGCTGATTATTTCAGGCTGTCATAGTGTTGAAATAGTTTTAGGAGAATATAAATAAACTAAATGTTGTGCTTAAACCTATTCAGATTATTGAAGCATGTCTTCTCGAGTGTAGTTGGAGCTTTGATTATTAAACAGCAGGCATGAAAATATAATTTAAAAAAAAAAAAAAAAATTCCTACTATTTTGCAGTGCACTTGGACTTGATTGAATTTGACATAGGGTGCCTTGGCAAAACTTGGATGCAGCAAGGGCCCAATAGCTCTAAAAGGTTTTGGAACCCCTTGACCATGTCAAATTACTTATTGAGCTATTTTCGTAGTTTCTCCATTATATGTTAATAGTGATATATAATAAAGTAGTATTTAAAGTTGATCCCCTAGCTTCACTCGCCATCCATCTATCTACCACCATCTGACACTCCTCTGTCCCAAGTGAATTATTATACCTCGTCTGCCCTACCTGTGAGATACGATCTGCGTCACAATTATTCTTTTCATCGTCCCTTCTAAAACCCCTCCCCTGCCCCCTCCCCTCCCAATTTCCAATCACGATGACCTGCCCCTATTAACCTCCCCATTCCCCCCCCCCCCCCCCCCCCCCCCCCCATGCCACAAACCGCCTGGCATATCAAACGATTTGTTTATCGGTTATTTACTTAAAAGCTCATAATTTCATGCATATAAGAATACATAAATATCCAAGTAGGCTTGCTTCAACATATGCCTAAATAAAAAGGCATATAATTTATCCGTTAAAAGGATTTTTAATAATTGTCAGCTCCAAGAATGACTGAATAAATGTGAGACACGTCAAGATAGCGGGAGTAATACTTTCACATACATGATGTACGTCTAAATAGCCATCACCTTTTCATCCTTATGACATGATCTTCCACTTGGAATTTGAGTAGCATCATAATAATAATACGTCTCGGTTTTGTTAAAACGAAGCTTTAGCCTTTAATGGAGCAAAGTTATCTATGTTCGCATAAGCAGAACTGCAATTTTCGTCGACTGGATTCCGGTCGAGACCGAGGGAAATTCATTATTCTCTCTCCGACACTGGCGACAGCAGCTGTTTTCAGTTGTCCACGACTCTCACCGCAATTTACAAACTGTAACAATTGACTTGTACTTGTGTACTAGGCTGTTGTTTAAGTATGACTTACGTAAACAGTGTTGAGTTTAACAATATTAGTGAAATTAAGCTTTTTCCGAATAGAATATCATCGTACAAAATGTACAAAAATACAAAAAGAATAGCAGCTATGCCGCGGGGTGACCCGTGGCGTACCGGGTCCCTTAAGTTTTAGTCTTTAGACTAAATCCCATTCCGAAGTCATTTGTGGTGTTTATTTTAGTTAAACTGAAGAAGTAAGTGTAGTCCATTCAAGTATCTTTCATTTGATATCTCATTTTGTCTTACAAACCCAACAATACTATTTTAAATAGTTTTTTAATCCCAACCTTTCACTTCTGATACCCGGGTGCGAGTAGCCACTTCGAAAAGTATAAAGTCTAACAATATAGCTAAATCTTAATCAGAGTCAGAGCCATCATTAGTGGGCCCTGCAGGGATCCTAGCACATTTATGGGGCACACACAAATTGGTTAAATTTACAAGTTTGACCTGCTCCGAGCGGCCCTAATCCTAGCTACACCACTGCTCAAAAAGAACCCTAAAAAGATCAAAATTTTGCTTGAATTTATTAATTAAAATGGCTTGCTGATTAGAAATTATATTCAAATGATAAAACTGCATGTTAGAGATTTTGGTAGACTTTTAGATGACAGAAACAGGATAGTCCAGGGTAGGGATCATGATTACATTTTGCCATTAATGGATTTGAGGCGAGTAGTAGCAACCCTATGCTGATTATTCTATTTACATAGTGATTGAGGAAGCTGTTCTTAGGCAACCATTTTGTCCCAGCTGCTTCATAAATTAATTGCGAGGTAGAAACCCACTGTAGAAATCCCAGTTTGAGGGTCTCTGGCGCTTCCCCGGTATGGGAGGGGGAAGATTTTAGGACATAAATATACCATTCCAATCCCTGGGAAAGTTGAGTGCTGACACTGTGAGAGCAGCGTCACCTGCTGACAGGGTGTCCTTTGGCTGGGGTGGCCTTTTTTGTACCCGTTGAGTGGTCCTGGCGGGGGCTGCCCTGGCCAAGGGAAATCAAAGTGCTGCTTCACAGCCCTATACTTGAGCTTGGAGGGCAAGCTGTGCTTTGGGGAGGGCATAAAAAGCTTGGTACTAGCTCGACGTCTGGCTGATGCCATTTGCTAATGTACAGTTTCATTAGACTTTTTAAGAAAGAAAAAGTCTAAAAATTGTGTCATCTCATACCAACTGGCATGTGAGAATTGCTGTTAATACCAAATTTTATTGTTGTACTTCAGCAACACACTATTTTGAGCTTTATATCTTGAAAATGATTGCTTGATATTAAATTGGTTAAAAGGCTATTTTATCACATTGGTTAAATAGATGTAAAGTCTATTTTCATTGGGTCTACTTAGCTTAATCTAATGTCAAATAAAATCACAACAAAAATGTAATATTCCTAATGCACTTACTGGCCTTAGTCTAGAGCTATATTACTTAAAAGCCTATAAATGATTTCATGCTACTTTGGCCAATTTTTTTACACCCCAACCCCAAATTCGTGCCCACCCCCCCCCCCCCCCCCCCCCCCTCCCCCCCCCGACTGTTTTCCTTCCTTTCCTGTCAATTTTTTTTTTGTTACACTTAAACGCCACCTTCAGTTAAGTTCACTTCTGACCAGGTTTGTGGAACCGACTGTTAGGCTGAGCACAGACATTTTGTAATCCAATCATAACATCTATATTTGGAATGAATTTTTTTGCCAATTAGTCACTGATCTGTTCTATTATTTTTGACTTCCCACACCCCTTTCACTTCCACCTTCTCCCTAAACTTCACACTTCCTCTAAACTTCCCACCTCTCCCTAAACTTCCCACCTTTCCCAAAACTTCCCACCTAACTTTAAACTTCCCACCTCCCCCTAAACTTCCCACCTCTCCCTAAACTTCCCATCTCTCCCTAAACTTCCCACCTCACTCTAAACTTCCCACCTAACTCTAAACTTCCCACCTCTCCCTAAACTTACCACCTAACTCTAAACTTCCCACCTCCCCCTAAACTTCCCACCTCTCCCTAAACTTCCCACTTAACTCTAAACTTCCCACCTCTCTCTAAACTTCCCGCCTCTCCCTAAACTTCCCACCTCTCCATAAACTTCCCACCTAACTCTAAACTTCCCACCTCCCCTAAACTTTCCACCTCTCCCTAAACTTCCCACCTAACTCTAAACTTCCCACCTCTACCTAAACTTCCCACTTCTCCCTAAACTTCCCACTTCTCCCTAAACTTCATACCTCCCTTAAACTTTCAACCTCCCAATAAACTTCCAACCTCCCCTTAAACTTCCCAACTCCCAACACTTTCCAACTCTACCTAAACTTCCCACCTCCCCCTAAACTTCCCACTTGTTCCTAAACTTCCCACCTCTCCCTAAACTTCCCACCAAACTCTAAACTTCCCACCAAACTCTAAGCTTCTCAACTTTCCCTAAATTCCCCACCTTTCCCTAAACTTCCCAATTCTCCCAAAACTTCATAAATTCCTCTATACTTCCCACTTCTCCCTAAACTTCCCACTTCTCCCTAAACTTCCCACTTCTCCCTAAACTTCCCACTTCTCCGTAAACTTCCCACTTCTCCCTAAACAGCCCACTTCTCTCTAAACTTCAAACCTCCCCCTAAACTTCCAACCTCCCCCTAAACTTCCCACTTCTCCCTAATCTTCCCACTTCTCCCTAAACTTCCCATTTCTCCCTAAACTTCCCACTTCTCCATAAACTTCCCACTTCTCCCTAAACTTCCCACTTCTCCCTAAACTTCATAAATTCCTCTAAACTTCCCACTTCTCCCTAAACTTCCCACTACTATCTAAACTTCCCAATTCTTCCTAAACTTCCCACTTCTCCCTAAACTCCCCACTTCTCCCTAAACTTCCCACTTCTCCCTAAACTTACAACCTGCCCCTAAACTTCCAACCTCCCCCTAAACTTCCCACTTCTCCCTAAACTTCCCACTTTTCCCTAAACTCCCAAACTCCCCCCCCCTAAACTTCATACTTCTCCCTAAATTTCCAACCTCCCTCTAAACTTCCAACCTCCCCCTAAACTTCCCAACTGTCCCTAAATTTCCGAACTCCCAACACTTTCCAACTCTACCTAAACTTCCCACCTTTCCCTAAACTTCCCACTTCTCCATAAACTTCCCACTTCTCCCTTAACTTCCCACTTCTCCCTAAACTTCATAAATTCCTATAAACTTCCAACTTTTCCCTAAACTTCCCACTTCTCCCTAAACTTCCAAACTAACTCTAAACTTCCCACCTCCCCTAAACTTCGGAATTCTCCCAAAACTTCCCACCTAACTCTAAACTTCCCACCTAACTCTAAACTTCCCAACTCTCCCTAAACTTCCCACCTCCCCCTAAACTTCCCACCTCTCCCTAAACTTCCCACCTAACTCTAAACTTTCCACCTCTCCCTAAACTTCCCACCTCTGCCTAAACTTCCCACCTCTCCCTAAACTTCCTACCAAACTCTAAGATTCTCACCATTCCCTAAATTCCCCACCTTTCCCAAAACTTCCCAATTCTCCCTAAACTTCATAAATTCCTCTATACTTCCCACTTCTCCCTAAACTTCCCACTTCTCCCTAAACTTCCCACTTCTCCCTAAACTTCCCACTTCTCCCTAAACTTCCCACTTCTCCCGAAACTTCCCACTTCTCCCTAAACTTCCACCCCCTCCTAAACTTCCAACCTCCCCATGAACTTCCAACCTCCCCCTAAACTTCCCACTTCTCCCTAAACTTCCCACTTCTCCCTAAACTTTCCAATTCTCCCTAAACTTCATAAATTACTCTAAACTTCCCACTTCTCCCTAAACTTCCCACTTCTCCCTAAACTTTCCACTTCTCCCTAAACTTCCCACTTCTCCCTAAACTTCCCACTTTTGCCTAAACTTACAACCTCCCCCTAAACTTCCCAACTCCCAACACTTTCCAACTCTACCTAAACTTCCCACCTCCCCCTAAACTTCCCACTTGTTCCTAAACTTCCCACCTCCCCCTAAACTTCCCAACTCTACCTAAACTTCCCACCTCCCCTAAACTTCCCACTTCTCCCAAAACTTCTCACCTCCCCCTAAACTTACACCCTCTCTCCAAACTTCCCAACTCTACCTAAACTTCCCAACTCTCCCGAAACTTCATAACCTTCCTTAAATTTAACTTCCCAACACCAAACCCTTCGCAACTATAACTTAACATACCAACTCCCAACACTTGTCAACTCTCCCCTAACTTGCCAACTCCAACATTTCCCAAATCGCCCTTAACTTCCCAACTCCCAAAACTGCTAAACTCTCCCTTAACTTCCCAACTCCCAACATTTCCCAAATCTCCTTTAACTTCCCAAGTTCCAAACTTTCCCAAAACGTCACACCACTACTTCTTTCACTTCATTGGCTCCCTGTACTTAATGTATTTGAATTCATTTTTTAAGTTCTTGATTATGTTTGTTAAATGGTATGTACAGCGAGGTGAGCCCAGCCCAAGGCTGGGGTAACACGCTATATAAAACCACTTATGATAAGAATAAAATTTCCCTTAACTTCCCAACACTTCTCAACTCTCCCTTAACTTCCCAACTTCCAACATTTCTCAAAATCTCCCTTAACTTCCTAACTCCCAACATTTCCCAAATCTCCATTAACTTCCCAAATCCCAAAATTTCCTAAATCTCCCTTAACTTACCAAATCCCAACATTTCCCAAATCTCCCTTAACTTCCCAAATCCCAACATTTCCCAAATCTCACTTAACTTCCCAAATCCCAACATTTCCCAAATCTCCTTTAACTTCCCAACTCCAAAAATTTCCTAAATCTTCCTTAACTTCCCAACTTCCAACTTTCCCCGAATCTCCCTACAGGCTGATACCTCTATAATGCCCCTTATTCTCTTTTTGAACATGATACGGTGCTAGACATTATGTTGAGGCTACAGTATTAGACATTATTCATATGCTACAGTGCTTGACATTATATAGATGCTACAGTGCTATACATTGTGTAGATTGTACAGTGCTAGACATAATGTACAAGGCACAGTGCTAAACATGATGTAGAGGCTGCAGTGCTAGGCATAACTGAGCCATGTCATCAAAGAGAAGTTAACGATGCAACGCTTCCCATCACTGTGCCTCCATTATGGAACGTTATCACGAAGTCAAGGAGGTTAAGAATGTATCTTTAATGAAGAGCACTGTAGAACCTCGGCATGCCTTAGATATGACGTCAGTGCGGAGGCATATGCCGGGCACATAGGACATGACCAGAGTTATCAATCTTGAGAGAGTCGTTTAATATAATTAGATTAATGAAAAGCATGACAATTTAGAAATCATGGAAATAGATATGCAGACCGCGATTGAAGAACGGGGCAGAATATTGTGGAGGACGATCAAAAGATTTTATTGATCAAACAGCCAGGTTTAGAACATTTTTATGGTCTTAAAATAAACTTGTTTCAGCTCACGACAAACCTGTAACACTGTCCAAAAACCAGCACTGTCCTGATAAAAGAAAAATTAAAATACCCCCCCCCCCTTTCCCACTAAAAAAAAAAAAAAAAAAAAAACGTTTTTCATATATATTCTTATATTTGGTTTTTTTTTTTTTTTTTTTTTTTTTTTTTTTTTTTTTTTTTTTTTTTTTTTTTTTTTTTTTTGTTTTTTTTTTTTTTGTTTTTTTTTTTTTTTTATTTTTTTTATTTTCATTTATGTAATTTAACGTACATTATTATTTATTAAGAAGAAGCGGTTATTTATTTAAATGGGTAAACTTCTGGTGAAAACCCGTTTCATATTTCCTTCATTTCCCCTTCTCAAAACTACATTTTATTTTTACTGTAATTTCCTTTTTTTGTGGGAGCAAAGCCGTAAAAAAACTTTTAATAGTGGTTAAACTGTATTACATTTCTTGAATCATCGGCACTAGGGGTCGCAAAACCGGTCCCTTTTGCCAAAACCGGTATTTTCGATATTGAAGTTTAAGAATACCGGAATCCCGGTATTTTCGATATATATAGAATTTTTAGTCGAGATTCGAGATTAGAGGTGAGGATTTATCAGGGCCGGCGCTAGGAGGGTGCGGGTCTTGGGCAAATGGAATTTTGCGGGGCCGTTGACGTTATATATTCCGCCGATAGGATATATTAAGACACGTTATGGACATTTGACTATCGAATAACTCCGAATATTATGTTGACTGGATTAGGAACTATTAGTAGGCTTAGGTATATTATAAATGTACTACAGCAACGCGCGGCCATCTTCGCCGTCCCCCTAGCGCCGGCCCTGGATTTAACAATGAAATAAAAAAATTCAGAAAAAATATCATATTTTGATTTTTAATGAGCTTTTAACAATAACACAAATATTGAACTCCAGACTTTAATCAAACGAACAAAAATAATATTCTTAACTTTTTAATTCATATAGTTTTATTAATCAAATATTAAAATATTTGGTGTTGTTTTAATCTTTTGTCAAATTTAAATAATGAAATCGTAAATATGATAAAGTGTGTAATGTTTGGTCACTTAACTTTGACCGCAAATGGTTTACAAAAGTAACCCGATGAAGAGAACACCCGCTCTGCCTTCACACTGATCGGAGAATAGACCTTAGGCTATCATGCGCAATTTTAATATATTTTCCTCTTGAACCGTCATTCTCAAATAAAGCCATTTCTATTTTTACTAATGTATCAATGTCTCCATCCGTTGGTCTGGATGTATAAATCCAGAGCCTGAAGTTTCTTTTGTATTTCAATTTCAAATTGTCTCTTAAGCGGCAGTGTGTCTTCAAGTTCATCATGCTCAAATCCAAGATGTTTAATTTCATTGTTCGTAGATATTTCCAACGAGGAATCCGCTGTCTGACCAAGCTTTTAAATATCCACAACATGTTTTCGCATAATGAAAATAAATCAAGCAATCAAACATTTTAGTTATTTAAAGTGGTGATTCTAAATATGCAGTCTTGAGGGTACTGCTCCAAGGCAACCTCTCTCTCCCATCTACGGTGTGAATTAGTCGTGCCGTAGAATAACCATACAAACCCTAGTAGAGGGCGTCGGTCTTAAACAACTACGCGGTCCCCCCGGGGTGGTAATGGGGGACTTTAGAGACGTTAAATATCCACCCCAACCCCTTAGAAAGTCCGGCCCTGTTGCTGCGTGAGCAGCAATCCGGCTAGCCAGGTGTTTCTTCTCTGGGGCTGCCACACTCAGCGGCCAATCGAGTGGAGGTCGAGTGTGGCGGTCTTAGGGGCGGAGCGTCCCTGGCGTGCCGCTTCGCGGCCCGATCGGAATAAAGACCACTGGGGGAGTGGTTGACGGCCGGTTTGGTTGGCGGGGTGGTGCGTTGGGGAGGACCATATGAGCCTCAAGGCTCGGTGTTCGCTGATTTTCTTAAGTTAGTTAGTTAGTTATTTAAAGTTGACCCCGTGATTTGAGTGCAACGTGTTATTATTTCCATACAAACTCTTAATGGAAATCAAAATTCGATCTTCATTCGACTATACCAATCACTTATTTGTCAATAATATGAAAACATTTATTTACCAATCCTGTACCTTCTCTTTGAACTTCAGACATGTGGTGTGAGGGATTTGCACATCTCATAAATTATTGATATGTCTTGCTTTAACTACGACGTGGAAACTAAGAAAAACGATTTAAAAAAATTGAAAATGAAATCCCGGGATTATCGAAAATCCCGGTTTTCATAAATCCAATCCCGGTTTTTTCGAGCATCAATTATTGTCCGGTATTCCGGTATTTTCGAATTTCGGGATCCCGGATTGCGACCCCTAATTGGCACCAGCGAGTACTTTGAAAAACAGGAAACACTGATTTTAGGGGGTGGAGGTGGGGCTGCAAATTTGATAGAATGTGTTATCATCGGCAACGATTCTGTGTGCCGAGTTTCAGCTCGATGGGATGACGGGAGCGGATCATTTAGCCTTCCGAAAGATTTTGCCACACACGAGCAAAAGCGAATTTAAAAGTACGAACGATCACCTTATCTTTAAATGAAAGTGTCTATCGCCACGACCCCATCAAAAGAAAAGTAGCGGAATGATCCTAAGTTTAAATTGTAAACGTGAATACGGGTTCATTTAGATCTCCAATAACTTACAAAATTGACTTAGTAAAAAATTCTTTCGGGTCTCGTAATCTTACCGTGTGGTCACGTTTATTATGAGCTTATTAAGACATGCTGACCTTTGAACTCTGGTAACTTTTGAACGAAAATAAAAGACAATATTTATTTTATTTTTTTAAAAATAACATGCCCTTCTCACCAGGACGGCAATACATTTTTAGCTGACGAACGCATGGTCGTTTAGTTGCTAAGCCCGCGAACCAGCATCATCTGTGACAGTCCGCCTGACGTGCCCTGACCCCGGGCAGTAGACAGGCGCTGGTCTCGGACTATGGGAAGCGACAGCGGGTGTTAATGGCAGCAGAGGGTCAAAGTAACACTATTCTTAGTAGACAGGTTCTTCTTCTTTGTATGATCCGTTGACAGCTTTAGTGGGTTACTGTCACCAAGAGTTTAACCGCCCCCCCCCCCCAAACCCGTGACATATTTTTTTACTTTAATAGTTGTTATAAATAAAATGAATTTTTCAAATTTCTTTTTTTGGGGGGTAGGGGTGTGTGCCAAGGGTCATTGTTCGTACGCATATTGAATGAGAGGGGGTGGGGATGTCCTTAAAAAAACGTGAGCATGCAAAGGGGCGACGGGTAGAAGATTTGCCTTTTTTTTGCTTACGTACTATATGGATGGCCCCTTATCTTACATTGTTGTGTGCTTAACATCATTTTCATTCAATCGTGAAGCTCTTATCCAGTAGCGAGTAACATTTTTAAAATCAGAATTATTTCCTCGTTCCACAAAAATATCGTACATTTCCTGGATCCGGGGATGTTCTCCAAGGCCTGATGATCGTGCCTAGATCCGGGGATGTTCTCCAAGGCCTGATGATCGTGCCTAGATCCGGGGATGTTCTCCAAGGCCTGATGATCGTGCCTAGATCCGGGGATGTTCTCCAAGGCCTGATGCTCGTGTTGTTGGTGAGATGCGGGTTGGGGGCCCTCTAATCTATAGTTACTGCCATAAATGTTACAATAGGTAAATGTGATTTTTAGCTAGTAACGGGAATTTTGACAGGTGCACGGCAAATAGGAGAAGGACTCATTTCGGCCACCTGCTCATGCCGTACATGTGACTTTTCACATATAGCAAGGATGTTTGAAATATAAGATCGAGAATGTAAACCTTTAAAAAATGATGTCATGAAATGGTGTATGAAATTAATGGGACGGTTAGGTCCGACTGTGCTTAAGATTCAAGTTAAGTCAACACAACTTTAGTTACATCTACAACTTCCATCGTTTCTTTCAGGTATCTCTCCGGGGGCAGTGCCACCAGCCAGTCAAGTGCCCCCCCCCGCCACTTTCCGAGAAAAATTTGGGCAACAAAGCACGAAAAGGTAATGGAAAACGATTAAAATGTCATTTGTATAACTACTTTAGTTACATCTACAACTTCCATCCTTTCTTTCAGGTATCTCTCCGGGGGCAGTGCCACCAGCCAGTCAAGTGCCCCCCCCCCCCCACTTTCCGAGAAAAATATATGCAACAAAACACGTAAATGTATTTGAAAACGATTAAATTGTCATTTTTATAACGTTTACAAAAATTGTAGTAACTGGTACCTTTCACCGATTACAATTAGTGGAACCTATGAAATATCGCTGCGATCAGTATATTTGATGATCCGTATATAAGGCTAATCTTGTTACAGGCTTCAGAGCCACTCTTAGGAGTTTGGGTGCCCTAAGCATGGAGCGTAGGTTGGGGGCCCCGGAAAGGGGGAGTCCGAGGGTGGAGCTCCTTAGAACTGAGGAGAAAACACCACCCACCACTGTGGCACCTCCATTCTGCCTTCATCAATGTTTCCTCTTTGCTCGCGTGTAACCACTAACCATATTGATAATTCCGCAACTAGAGAAAATGTGTACTTCTGAAATATATGGACATGCAGGTGGTAGAGGGGCCCGAATTAAACTCAGAATGATAAATTTCAGGATGAGGAAGGTAACGTGAGTGACACAAACGACTGCAGTGCCAGTTTAAAAAAAAACGAGGGGGGGGGGGAATCGAGGGCGCCTCACTGGGGCCTCCTCACGTTCGGAATGCGTAGTTAGCGTATGCCTAAGAACGGGCCTGCGGGCTTACAGTATTCATTTAAAAATATGTATTTGGAAAATTGATTATAAGCGAAATACTTACGTTCTGATATTCGCATTTATCGGTATGAATTTTTTGCAACTTTACAAGTTTAAATATTTTAATAACACGGTACTAAATTACCTTTACATCAATATAAAAGGTCTATAATTTTAATATAGTTGTTTTTTCTAAATTTGATAGCACTATGCTTTCATTTATTAACATAATGTTAAATTGTAAGTGTAATTGATTCCTTTTAAGTTGAGTTAGGTAAAAATACAATTTAAAAAAAGATAATTTAATTTTTGTTTAAAAAAGGAATTAACGGATGCATGCAAATAGTGAAGTTTAATAAACGGTCATTAAATCAAAGGCGTCTGTTTTCTTTAAATGTGCTGGTTTTGTAACATAGATTCATGAATAACAGAGTTTTAAAAAAAAATATAAACTTAGCATAATATATTAAATTTCCAAATGCTTTTCTCTTTTTAATAGCAGAATTATTAACACTATTCCCCATCTATTTTCATGCATTTTTTCAACATTTTATTTTATTAGACGAGAATCCATGAAAGAAGATTTTTAAAATATATATTTAAAAAAAAAATATTTTGAACTAGCATTTCGATTATCATATTATCATGCCACCTCCAATTTTCGGTAGGCTACTAGTTAGTGAAGATAAAACATTTGAATCAACTGAATTTTGGGAAATTTATCATTTATTTTTATACGATGTGCCGCAGCTAAAATTTCACATGAATAAAAAAACTCATGTCTTTTTAACATACTCATGCCGTTCATATACAATGGATAAAAATGACCAATTGTATATCCCATAAAAATGTGACACGCCCCACAGGGGGGGGGGGCAATTTGATTGTTTAAGGACGGCAATTTGTACATGAGCCGTCTAGAATTTGAAAACCAACTGTCTGCTTGTATTTTGATGAAAGAGAAACATTTACGTCTCTATTTACTACTCACACTGCAATTGTCAATCGTACTCTTGAGGCGAGTTATGAAATTTCTTTACTCATCGCTAAATATGGGCCAAAAATCAGAAGAGAATTTAATCAAACCATGAATATCAGCATTTCTTAAAACAGTTCTGGAAAAAGAAGACAACTCAGTTACAATATAGCAGAAGAATAGACGAAATGAGTGAATATATTGAAATTCAACTTGTTGAAAAGCTGAAAACAAGAAACTTTGAGACACAGTGAGGTTGTATTGATAACTTACGTAAGATACATTGATAAAGAGTATTTAGCTGAAGAAATATTATGTAAATCATTAGAAAGCAGCACTTCCGCCAAAGATATAATAAGCTAAAAAATGACTTAGATGTCAATAAGATACCAATGAAAATTATATAACATTTTGTTCTGCAGACTGTGCTCCTAATATGATGAGCACGAAAAATGGCTGCTTAAAATTGATGAAAAATGAGAATCCAGAAATGCCACTTGTGCATTGTGTTATTCATAGGGAAAACTTATTAGCTAAAAACATTTCGCCTGTTCTAAATGAAGTACTAAATGCTGTTATAAAGTGCATTAATACAATAAATGTTAACATCCCTTCAAGCTATTTTGTGAAGAGCAAATTGCAGACTATGTGAGACTTTTACCTAACACTGGAGTAAGATGGCTTTCGAAAGGGAATTGCTTGAAAGGATTAATTGGGTACTTTTGGGAGTTTTTCAAAAGTGACCAACCTGACGTGAAGTTTCAGCTGTTAACGGTCGATGGTCAAGCATTTGTGAGTTATTTATCCAATATCTTTGAAAATCTAAATATATTAAATAAGCTTATTTGTTCCTTGAAGTTAACTTTTGTTGATGCAAAAGCGAAGATTTTTGGTTTCCTTACCTTTATTACCAGAAAAATATTTACAACAAAAATTTTGAAAAGTATCATTTGCACCAAAAATGAGAAGTGACTGATACCGCTATACTTGTTATTGTCGATCATCTGAAAATTCTATCGGCTAATTTAAAATAAAGATTCTCAGATTTGAAATAAATTGATTTTCCAACTTGGATGATGCAGCTAATATTAGTGGAATTGTCTGATATTTCAAATATGCATTTTAGGAAGAACTGACAGAAAAGCACAATGATGAGTAAGTTAAAACTTTATTTAATATAAAAGGAGTGATGGCATGTCTTTGTGAGGAAAAAAATAAAAATAAATCGGCTTGATATAACACAACGGGGAGACTTGAGACTGAAGCTAACTAAATTGTTGAATAAACACAACGGGGAGACTTGAACTAAAGCTAACTAAATTAGAACCTAACTTACAATAATCTTTGCAGCAAGCATCAAGCACAAACTTCTCACTAAATTTAAATAATAAATAATTTCTAATAATTAAAATAATATAGAAAAATCTTTCATTCAAATTATTTCACCCTTGACGTTCAGTTCTCCATTAAATATTTTGAAAAGTTACTTAGTATGTATCTTTACCAATTTCCTAGTGATTTCTTGCTAAAACCTATCATTTAAATTTCTCCAGTGAGCAACCCTATTTTGGAATATTAAACATTATAAAATGATACATGTGGTGGGGAGGGTACTTAAGAATTTTAGAAAGGCTTAGGCTTAGGTGGGGCATGGCACAAAAAAGGTTGGGAAACACAACAACAGCTTTTTTTGCTCTTTTTGATTCTGGTAAAACTTGGAAATATTTAGAAAAAAACAACGTATTTTTTAAAAAAAAGTCCTCAATATTAAATACGCTTTTGTTCGTGGGTGGTTGGGTGGCCGACTGGAAAAATCTTCGGACGGCTAATTGACCAACTTCCCGTCAAGCTATCGAGCTGAAACTTGGCACATAGACTCGTTACCGATGACAACGCATTGTTTCAAATTTTTAGCCCCACCCCAACCTCAAACCCCCCAAAAAATCACCCCTTTTCAAGGCGAAGATGAAGGAAATATGATGCAACTGATTATAAGAATAATAAGAATAAAAGTTCCCGATAACTGCGCTAAATGAGATGATTTAAATTAAAAAAAAAAAAAAAAAAAAAAAAAAAAAAAAAAAAAAAAAAAAAAAAAAAAAAAAAAAAAAAAAAAAAAAAAAAAAAAAAAAAAAAAAAAAAAAAAAAAAAAAAAAAAAAAAAAAAAAAAATAAAAAAAAAAAAGAAAAAAAAAAAAAAAAAAAAAAAAAAAAAAAAAACAAAAAAACAAAAAAAAAAAAAAAAAAAAAAAAAAAAAAAAAAAAAAAAAAAAAAAAAAAAAAAAACACAACAAAAAAAAACAACAAAAAAACAACAACAAAAAAACAACAACAAAAAAACAACAACAAAAAAACAACAACAAAAAAACAACAACAAAAAAACAACACAAACACAAAAACACAAAACGCTACCGTAAGTGCGCAAGAAGCGGGTGGGCCATGACTATATTTTAGGGGCGTGAAACAAATGTGCAGTAACGAGTCTTGGGGGGAGTGGGAAGCACTCATTGGGATTCTTATAAAGTGCGCTACATGTAAGCATGTTTTATCAGATTTTCGCCCCCCCCCCCCCACACCCGCGTTCCTCGGTATGACATTTTATGAAGGATTTATTCTAAAAACTTTGTTTTTAGGGTTGTTTTAAATTTCCTTTCCGTTCATTGAGTCACATGATCGTAGCAGTGCTTTTTGTCATGTCAGTCTTTTTTGAATAGACTTCAATTAAAAAAAATAATTTTTTGTAGAAAATTCATTTTTTAAATTCAGTAGTTTAGCCCACCTTCAAAAAAAGTTTAAATAAAAGCTTAAAAACCACTCGTAATCCGTAATATATATATAATTTTTTTTTTAAATGTGTACAACCAACCTGTTTAAGGCAGGGACACCGCTTGACTTTTTGCGACCCCCTGTCACTCTTCGGTTTCGTCATTCCTTCCTCCTTGCGTACAAGGTTGATACTTTAAAAAAAAAAAAAAAGTGTCAACAACCCTGAAATATCCGAGCCCCCTGGAACTGTAGGGATTGCAGGACCCATACGATGGCTCTGACTCTGAGGTCAAGTGATTCTCCCCAACCCCTCCCAGGATATTGTCTAAAGGTAACATTGTCTACGACTCAGGTGTAACATTAAAAATTTGTGTGCAAACAAGTAACAAGGGAGTTACTATTTGACATTGTGCAGCTCAATGATGTCATTGTTTCACAGTGCCAACCACAGTTTTAAAGTTATATTTCTCATGTTCTTGATTCGTTTTTCTCTACTTCTCATACAATCTAATCTACTTCTCCCACCAATCTACTCTACTTCTCCCAACGATCTACTCTGCTTCTCCCAACGATCTACTTTACTTCTACAACGATCTATTCTACTTCTCCCAACGATCTAATCTACTTCTCCTTCTCCCACCAATCTACTTCCCTTCTCCCACCAATCTACTCCACTTCTCCCAACGATCTACTCCACTTCTCCCAACGATATAAGCCCAAGTTTAGGATACGATGGACGCACACTAGTTAACTAAAGTCCTAACCCCAACGAACGTCCTTGAACTCCAGTACAAGACACAAGCCTCCGTACCTTACGTTCTCACAGAAACATACGCCTGGAAGTCAGTAAGTGCGATCTCGTTACTGAGGCACTCTTATGCTATGGAGGTGCATAATCTACCTGTATCTAGGGGTTACGAAGGGAGATCAAGCTTAGGAAAAATAAACGGATGCACCCAGAGTGGTATTTCCGTCGTTATATCTCCATTTCACTTGACATTATTCCGACTGTCGGTTGTAAACGTACCAAATCAGAGACTCCTCCAAGGAGTTTTAGAAAGTACTCGGGCCGAAATCTGGGATTTCCCACATCCTGTTCCAGCACATTTGGGGGAAGGGAGGTGTTAACTCGTGTATAAAAAAAAAAATTAATTTAAATTCTAAATAAGCATGGGGTAACAGGGCATGCTGATTGAATCATGTGTTGATGTATGTGAATTGGTGTGAGTGTGTGTCTGATTGGGTGATATGTGTATTGGTGTGAGTGTGTGTCTGAGTGGGTGATATGTGTATTGGTGTGAGTGTGTGTCTGAGTGGATGATTGTGGAGATTACAGTTCATGGTGAAAACGAAAAATGGAAAGTGTTGGGGTGTGAATCTCTTGAAAAAAAAAGCTGTAAAATTATTGGATTAGTAGCCGAATGACGGTTGGGCTAAGCAAGGATGGATTACTGGGTGGAAAATTGCATGCTGGTTCAATGGATGGAGATTGGAGAGGTATACATGGTTAATACCAACCTAAATTTTTTTAAGGAGGAAGAGGTGCCAAAATGTAAAATTGCCTTGGGGTGTCAGGGTGCCATGTCAGGGTGTTGAGTCTCTAGCCGACTGTGTCTGTTCTAGGATTGTACACAAGATTCTTGGGCTAACTCTGATTGTGCAAATATTTTGAAAGTTTTCGGATATGGATGAGTGGATGAAATGGTTGTAGGGGTTTAACAATTTTTGATGGATGTTTGTTTGCCAAGGTGGGTGAAGGATAGCAGAAATCTAAAACTATTTATAGAAATGAACTTTGCCCTAAGTACCAGGGTACACACACTTGGTGGTGTCAGCGCCATTCTACTGAACAAAACAAGGGAGTTAAGTGACAGAGGAGATTAATGATAAGATACATGTTGTAGGTTAATTGGTTAACGCCATCTACCGGTGTACTTATGGCTGACGAGGTTATCTGGTGAAATGTGTGGCAACCAGGGGTTGTCTGTCATAGCACATGAGGTTATTTCGGTGTGCGGCCATTTCTGTAAGAATTATTGGCATCAAGATCGGGGTTTCCGACCCCTTTAGTAGGTTGCCGAACCCTGTAGTAGGTTGCCGACCCCTGTTGTAGAATTCCGACCCCTGTAGTAGGTTGCTGACCCCTGTAGTAGATCAGCGAGCTTCCATCCGACTTTATTAAACATAAGGTAACAAAGAAGTGAGATTATTTAGCCTTTTGGAATAAATATCTCCGAAGTCGATGAATTAATCTATCCGGAGTCGGAGAGGTAACCAATTTCCGGGGGAGGGGGAGGGGGGGACCCACACGACTTGTTAAAGTTGGTCCACAATTGAAAGAATGAAACGAGTGATTTCTTTAAAGTTAACAAACTGATTAGTTGAACTTCTGTTGCGCGGTTTTTAAATATTCCATGTTATAAACTAACAGGGAGATGTGGCACAAATCTATCGCCAGCCAATACCACTGGACATCGTGTGATAGAGCATCGTCTGGATGGGGGTGGAAGAGGCGAGGAAGAGGAATGGATGGGGTGGGGGAGTTGAGGTAGAGGAGGGTGATAGTGGAAATGGGTGATAGTGGAAGAGGGCGATAGGCGAATATGGTGACAGTGGAGGAGAGTGGTACTGGGAGAGACTGAGAATGATAGCAGAAGAGGGGGGGGGATAAAGGAAGAGGGTGATAGTGGATGAGGTTGATAATGGAATAAGGTGATTGTGAGGGAGGGTGAAGGTGGGTTACTAGGGAGCCATAATTTTATTAATATTCCCCGCCACAAGCCAAGGCGAATTCAAGATGAGAATAGATGAGTTTGCTCAGCAAGAAGATTGGACTCAGTGTGGGCCTGGGGATGAAGGCTCTTCTTGGTCCACAACTCCATGGACCCAGTGTGGAGGATGAAGGCTCTTCTTGGTCCACAACTCCATGGACTCAGTGTGGACATGGGGGATGAAGGCTCTTCTTGGTCCACAACTCCCCGGATTCAGTGTGGACCTGGGGGATGAAGGTTCTTCTTGGCCCACAAATCCATGGACTCGGTGTGGACCTGGGGGATGAAGGTTCTTCTTGGCCCACAACTCCTTATGATTTTATACCGATACGATTAATTTGTGTAATCTCTTTATGTGAGGTTTAAGTTTCGGATTGCAAGTTGAGAACCGTTGTTGCACACAGCGACCCTTTCGTGATGAGCACAGTGTCATGAAGCAAGCTGAGATAAGGGGCGCTACGAGGCACGAGTGTATGAACTGTGACCTGTTGTGTTTAGACGCTTGCATTCATTTGGTGCGTTCTTATTTACCTTTGGCAAGACTGTCACGAGGTGCACAATTTTGTTTTTTTGCCCTGACCTCTTACAACAGGAATAAGCGGCAAGTTAATTAGTTATTAATGAGCAATCTCAAACAAACGGAGATAAATTCAAATGACATCAAATATGGGCGGCAAGCTTTGAATTACAGGAGGGATGGGAAACGCTCTACATGCGACGTAATGAAATGTATGACACTTTCAACTATGAGCCATCACAAAAAATTGAACTGTTTTTCTCTGACTCTGAAACAAAGCTCACGGTCAGGACGATAACAATAATTATTATTTTATTAGGGAGTTATTGAAAAAGTAACGCATTGTGATTGGCGAGAGGGTGCCCGTTTAATTTATTTGATAAAATCTGTGCTGAAATCAGCTGCATATATGTGTGTGTCTGTGTGTGTGGGTGTGGTTGTGTGAGAGCGAGAGAGAGAGAGAGAGAGAGAGAGAGAGAGAGAGAGAGAGAGAGAGAGTATGTGTGTGTGTATGTATGATGCGGCTGTTGTAACATATATGTGTGTGTGTGTGTGTGGGGGTGGGGGTGTGTGAGAGAGAGAGAGAGAGAGAGAGAGAGAGAGAGAGAGAGAGAGAGAGAGAGAGTGTGTGTGTGTGTATGTATGATGCGGCTGTTGTAACAAAGAAAGGACATTTTTATATGCAATGTGCAAGTTGGACTGTGTGACGGAAGGTTAAAGGGGGCCCTATCTTCAGATCATTCTAAAGTAGTCCGTTGTCATGCAAAGGATGTATTAATATGTGTACTAATATAAGCGTTCTTGAGAAGGGGTGGCAAAAGTCAGTCTTTGCCCAGGGTGCCAAAAATCAGTCTTTGCCCAGGGTGCCTAAAGTCAGTCTTTGCCCAGGGTGCCAAAAATCAGTCTTTGCCCAGGGTGCCTAAAGTCAGTCTTTGCCCAGGTGGCTAAAGTCAGGCTCTGCTCAGGGTGCTTAAAGTCAGGCTCTGCTCAGGGTGCTTAAAGTCAGGCTCTGCTCAGGGTGCTTAAAGTCAGTTTTTTTTTTATCCCCGGGGGCCTAAGGTCTAAAGTCAGGCTTTGGCCCAAGGCGCAACTTTTAATTTACCTGCGTGCATGTGTTCATGCCCCCCCCCCCCCCCCCAAAAAAAAAAACAATGCTGTAGAACGGCCCAGAATCGCGTGATTGTTTCTCTATGTTTAAGGACGTAAACTCTACAGATTCAATATTTTATAACTACGTTTTTTGTTGTTATTGTTGCATTTTTATAATTAGGGCCCTTTAACCCTTCTCTCCTGGAAAAGGCCATATCGCGTCTATCTCTTAGATTCTGCCCAACGAGTTCGTGTTTACGTCCTGGTGTCTGCACCCAATGCCCCGTTAGCATCTGCTGCATTGAGACCTTTGAGACCGTTGAGCCGATTGTTTTACAACAAGGAAGTTTGCCAGACAGAAATAGAATGGAACCATAAACCGACCTGGACGGGGCATTCAGATTCCCTTCACCAGGCTTTAAATATGCTTGTCTCCCGTTGGCCTAGGACAGCGATTCTCAACCCGTGGGTCGGGGTCTCCTATGGGGGTCGAACGACCCTTACACAAGGGTTGCCTTAGACCATCGGAAAATACATATTCTTCTTCTTCTATATATTAAGGGCCCACGATCAATTTATTGATCCTTTTGGCTCCTATGCATGTAGATGGGATTTGCAATGTTTCTGTTACTGGTGGTGATGAGGAAATTATGCACTAGGGGTTTGAAGGTTATGAGGTAGCAACGAAAATAATTTTATGGTTTGGGGTCAACACAACATGAGGAACTGTATTAAAGGGTCGCGGCGTTAGGAAGGTTTGAGAACCACTGGCCTGGGAGAATTTAAAATACAAAATAAAAAAAACAAGAAAAAACTGTGATAATTCACAATGAATAACAAACAAAAAAAATATGAGTGAATCATTGCTTACATGCAACACAACACTAAACACGCCGTGGGTGACGCGGCGTCTTGAGAACTGAAGGTTGAGTCAATGCCCCCCCCCCCCCCCCCCGTTTGATCCTATTCTATGGCCACGCCTACACCTACTACGACAAATACAGGAGTGTTGCAGGCCTCAGGATTGAACTCTAAGAAATGAGGAATAGGTGCGATACAAATTAAACAGGAACTTATTACCCGGTATTGTAATACGTCCCAACGTGACCAATTGCGCCAACAGCGGCTGTGACGTCAATGCAGGGGAGAGAAGAAACGATCAGAGATTACTCCGCATGTTTTAGAACGAGAAGGCATGTTTGTAAATAAATCAGGATTAGCTGGGTGTGTTGCTATGGAGATAACATTGAAGCGTTCAATTTCAGTAAAAAAAATAATTGTTGATTCAGGGGCGTAGCTAGAAAATGCCGCCCCCTCCCACGTAGAAAAATAATGTGTCGCCCCTCCTCACCCCCCTCTTCCTACGCCAGTGCATGCCAGAAACCAGAATGTGAAGTAAAGATCTGAGCTAAGTCAAACATAGAGGTGTTGGACACAATCGAATGATCGGCGACTAGCTAAGTCAACACAGAGGTGTTTGAAGGACAGCAACGTTGTCATGTATACGGATAGTCCAATTGTTTGGAAGACAGCAACGTTGTCAGATAAACGGATGGTCCAATTGTTTGGAAGACAGCAACGTTGTCAGATAAACGGATGGTCCAATTGTTTGGAAGACAGGAACGTTGTCAGTGATACCAAGAGACAAACTGACAGCAAGAGTTTACTCCAGAACAAACCGCACTAAAACGACCAGGTCTTAAACACGTGCTTACACTTACGTTTGACAACGGTGCATGGCTTCGGCCGCGACGTATTCCTAGTAGTGAGAAGGGAGATTTGTTGGGCAGTTGATGTTTTAAATGATTCATGTTTGAGCCATATCACTGCGCATACATAAGTGGTCAAAACGAGGAACGACTTTGAAAAGTGGTGTCAGAACAATCCCGTGAGAGGGTCACCAAATAACACAGTTCAGCTGTTACGAGATTTAATATCCTGGAAAATGTATGTTTAAAATGTAATCAAAACAAATTTCCATTTTTTTTTGATCAATGAAGAAACATTCTTCATCGTAGAAACTGGCACCAGAGCATGGGCGCCCGCAGAAAATTTTATGGGGAGGGGGGGTGCAAAATATTTTTAGTAATGTTTTAATGTAGTTTTAATTTACCGTGGCATATTTGTATGGTGAACGAACGGACAGGACACTGGCGTAATGAAGGGCATACTGTAGCAACATTTTTTTTATTAACACAATGTATGTATATAACAAAAAATATTACAACATACATTTAAAATAAAATTTATTCTTTAAACAAGAACTGGTGTCGTCTTTTTTGTTGCAGTTCACTTTGTCTCTGTGTACGCTTAACATGCTCAACCCAGTCAGATTTTAATCTGACATTGTAGATCTAAGCCATGTTTTTACACGACGTAATGTGCTGAACGATCGCTCTACCGTACATGTTGTTGCTGCTGATGTTAGCAAAACTAGCAAGGCATACCTGACAGCCGGATAAAACTTTGTAAAAGGTAACAAGTCGATGAAATCTTGGCTACTTTTGTATTCTCGCGTTTTCCAAAAATCAAACCAACTCAAGGCTTCACTTTCAAAATTATCAATGTGGTATACCTGATTAATAGTAGAAATTGTATCCTTAAACTGTTGACGATTCAGTTTGCACAATTTCGAAGGATGTAGCAACGCTAAGTTAAATTGTGCACTGTTGGCTTCACAAAATCGACTCTCCATTGAGCTAATTAGAGATTCTAAGTATGGAATGTAAACCGTTTGTCTGAAGTACTCTTCAACACTTTTGCTTCCTGGATTACTTCGATGCTTTTGTCTTCCACACTGTGTTAGGATAATCAGTTCAATATCCACCTTCTGTGCGAGTTGTACTGTTTTCTCAAAAATTTCCCTGAAATAGTTATCGGAATCACCTCGGTGAAGTTTTACTACACTGAGCAGGTTTTCGCGAAAAAATGTAATAATTGCTTTGATAGTACCAATAGTATTTCGTATCACTGCAACATTATTAAGATCATTTACTACGAGCTTCAGTCTATGCGAGGCAGAGTGAACGAAGGCAGCCTTAGGGTAAATACTTCGAATTTTTGCCAGAACACCATTTTCTTTTCCGGCCATTGTCGAGCACCCATCATAACCTTGACCCAGCAGATTATTAAGGAGAAGACCAAATGTTTTGTAATGTTGAATAATACAATCAGATATCGTGGCGGCGTCCATATCTTTCAGCGGAGAAAATCCATGGAATTCCTCACGAATCATAGCCTTCTCACTAGACGTATCTACAAACCGGACTCTCAGTGACAACTGCTCTGTTCCTGAAATATCTGCTGTTTCATCGGCTATGATCGAGAATCCAACAGCATTGTTGGCAGCTTTTACAATGTCTTCTCGCAGAGCTTGTTCAGACAAGTTGATCAAATCATTTTGCGTTCGGTGTGATGTGTAACGTGCGTTTTCAGCAGCTGTGTCAAAATGGTTTTTTAAAAATACTGTCTCCTCCCTCAATTCGATACGCATAAAGTTGTTCGACATTTCCTTTGATGCTATCTTTCCATTGAATTACCAAATCATTTGTTCCGCAAAATAATATTATTGAAATAATAGGATACAGTTTCTTTCTGTTTTCGTTTTACTGAATTATCTATCTGACAAATAATATCGTTATTTGGATCTCTAATGGTTGACGCGAAGTGTTCAGCATCTTGTTGAGACCCACCACGCCATGCTGAGCTGATATTGTTTCTGGCACATTCATTAAAATCTTTGTACTTTGTACAAGGAGTTGTAATGAAGGCGCCTTGAATTTCTCCTTGAACCGGTTGCGGAAATAAAACACAGAAAATGCTAAAAGCACCCTTTAACCTAGGTGAATATGATAACCATGGATTATACTGGGTCAGCCAGGATTCCCTGAAACAATGTTTTCCACTTCCAGACATGTCGCCTTTAAAATCATATGACGGTTGAGGCTTGTATGGATCAGTTAGCAAACGATACTCAAGGTCGATAGGAATCTTCGTAGTAGATTTTACATAGAGTCCAATGTCATAGGTTAACTTAGTCTCTCCACTAAGCTTATAAAAAGAACAAACTACTAAATAAACAAACACTACATAACATTTCCAAATGTATTCAACTCGACCATAAACAATAATCACCCCAAACTAAAAGGCATTGAAACTACATTGAAAACCCGAATAAAACACACACAAGAAAACCATAACTAGATTAAAACTAAAACTAGATTAAAACTAAAACTAGATTAAAACTAAAACTAGATTAAAACTAAAACTAGATTAAAACTAAAACTAGATTAAAACTAAAACTAGATTAAAACTAAAACTAGATTAAAACTAAAACTAGATTAAAACTAAAACTAGATTAAAACTAAAACTAGATTAAAACTAAAACTAGATTAAAACTAAAACTAGATTAAAACTAAAACTAGATTAAAACTAAAACTAGATTAAAACTAAAACTAAATTAAAACTAAAACTAAATAAAAACTAAAACTATATCTAGATTAAAACTAAAACTAGATTAAAACTTAAACTAAAACCCAACCAGTCTCCATAGCCCTGGTAGAAAATAAAATAAATACAAGTTAAGAAACAAAACACTTTAAAATGATATAACATAATTAATAAAATAAATTATGTTAATTTACAATATAACGAGTTTATTAATAATAACTAAAGTAAAATAATCACAATAATTAGATTATTAAAGGCTTGCAAAATAACTTAACCCACTTTATATGCAAAATATACATAATAAAAATATTTATGTTCAAAACAACTTTTGGCTCACAACATACATTGATACATGAAATAATTAATATAGAAAATATAAAAATAATTACCCAGTAAAACGAGATCAGCATCAGCTTAGTTACTTTCTCTTTATTTTCTCTTTACTTTAATACATTTTTTGTCTATTTTTTTCTAAAAAATTTGTTTAATCAATCAATCCAGGGTGTGGGGCAAGTGCCCCCTTTGCCCCCCCCCCTATCGGGCGCCCAAGAACCAGAGTAGGCCGCATGTGACTGTGCATGTTACAATATGTTGTAGGTGACTGTGTGTTACAATATGTTGTAGGTGACTCTGTGTGTTACAATATGTTGCAGGTCACTGTGTGACTGTGTGTATAACAATATCTTGTAAGTTAGTGTGTATGTTACACTATGTTGTAGGTTACTGTGTGTGTTACCATATGTTGTAGTTAACTGTGTGTGTTACAGTATGCTATGGTTGACTTTGATCTTATAATATCATAGGCCATTGGAGACGTCGTAAAGTTAAAAAAACAAAATGGTGGGGTTGACACCACGAGTTCAACACACATTTTGACAGCAACCCTAGCGTCGATACGGAGTTGCCCCACTCATGTCCTGGTCGCAAGTTTCCATAATTATTTAGTTACTCAGATGGCTGACTGTAGGGGTCACCAATCGCTTTAGTTATATAGTTGCTGAAATGACTCCAGGGGTCACCACTCGCCTTAGTTATATTGTTCTTAGATAACTGCAGGGATCACCAGTCGCCTTAGTTATATAGTTCTCAAATGACTGCAGGGGTCACCATTCGCCGTAGTTACATAGTTGCTCAAATTAGAGACCGATCGAATTTCGGCTTTGGCTTCGGTTTCGGCGCCGAAAGTGGCCATATTATCACTTTCGGCCGAAACTAAAAAGTTAACTTTTGGCTTAATTTCGGTTTCGGCCGAAAGAGAAAAGTTAACTTTCAGTTTTTCTTCGGTTTCGGCCGAAATTGACTTAGATTGTGGGCCATCCAGCTGATAGTGACTCAGGTTTTCGGTCATTTAATACTCAGCGAAAGCGATATTTAACAACAAACTTAAGTGACATTTAAGAACAAATTAAGCGATCTTTAATAACAAACTAAACGATCTTAAAGAACAAACTAAACGATTTTTAAGACCGAACTAAATGATCATTAAGAAAAAAAATGATTTTTAATAGTAACCTAAATGATTTATAAGAATAAACTTAGCGATCTTTAACAGAAAACTAAATGTTCTTTAGGAACAAACAAAAAGATCTTTAAGAACAAACTAATCGATCTTAAGGAACAAAATAAATTATCTTTAAGAACAAACTAAGCGATCTTTATGAAAAAACTAAGCGATCTTTAACAACAAACTAAGCGATCTTTATGAATAAACTAAACGATCTTTAAGAACAAATAAAGCGAGCATTAATAAAAACTGGACCATCTTTAACAACAAACTAAATGATCTTTAACAACGAACCAGGCGATCTTTATGAACAAACTAACCGATCAATAACAGCCAACTAAACGATCTTTAAAAACAAATTAAGTGATCTTTTAGAACCACAATTTTTAGAGACCCGGTTTAAAAAAATAATATTTGCATTATTCCCCCCCCCCCCCCCCCAATTTTTCTCTTACAATACGATTTTAAAAAANAAATTCATTAGACTAGATCAAGGGTCTCAAACTAAAATCATCAGGGGGGTGGGCGCAGGAGGTAGTGTCTGAATGAGAGTGGGCCGCATCAAGTAATCCACAAAAAAGCGATTACAACTGTTACAATCTGCTCAACCTTTATAAATAACAATAAAATCATTAAGAGTTCTCAAGAACTAGGATTCACTTTCATCCATCTACTCACTGTAGCATATAAAAATATAATATAAAAAATAATCAGAATTAGACTAGTCGGTGAGATTCGACTGAAACCGTCGCGGAGAGTCACGTTATAGATATGAGAATGGGGGAAACGAGCCGCGCATTTACACTAAACTTTTCTGTCATGTAGCGGGCCGCAAAATATCGTCTTGCGGGTCACAAATGGCTCGCGGGCCGCGAGTTTGAGACCCCTATATCAGATGTTTATTAATATTCACGATTATCACATTTTTTATAAAAAGAATGTAAATATTTATACTTTCCCACATCATGTTCGATGCATGCAGAATGTATGTGGGAACGAATTTCAAAATATCTTAATATTTCATTTTCGGTTTCGGCTTCGGTTTCGGCTTTGGTTTCGGCTTCGGTTTCGGTTTCGGCTTCGGCCGAAATTCATTTTTAACTTTCGGCCTTTCTTCGGTTTCGTCCGAAAGTCATTTTAAACTTTCGGCCTTTTTTCGGTTTCGGCCAAAAGTCATTTTAAACTTTCGGCCTATTTTCGGCTTCGGCCGAAATCAGAAAATCACTTTCGGTTGGTCTCTAGTTCAAATGACTCCAGGGGTCACCATTCGCCTTCGTTATATAGTTCTCAGATGACTTCAGGGGTCACCCGTCGCCTTAGTTATATAGTTCTCAAATGACTGCAGGGGTCACCAGTCGCCTTAGTTATAGAGTTCCCCCACTGAATTCACAGGTGTGTCACATGACCGGCTCATACCTCACTCATTTACCTGGTCTGGGTTGCTCGGTGCGCCCTGGCACGTGCTAGCCAGACTACCTGTGATCCAGACAAGAACTTGGGGAACAGACATCTTCGGGCCTCGTTAGCTTTTGTTCTCTTTCGTGGGGGTTAGGAAGGTAAAGGCGGGGGTTAGGAAGGTAAAGGCGGGGGTCAGCGGATATGACGAGATGTGACCCCGGGGGTGGCGTAGGTAGTTAAGGCCGGTTGATAGAGGATGGGGGCCTTAAGTAGGAGCTGTTAAGGGAGTTAGGCAAGTAAGGGCGGTTTGATGGAGGATGGGGCCTTAAGTAGGAGGTGATAGGGGAGTTATGGAAGAAAGGTCGGTTGATAAAGGTTCCATTTGTTTCTAAGATTTATAAACTACCGTAATATTTTATTTTTTTTCTTCTATGAAGTTACGACTTCGACCTTGGTCATTATCTATTACTACACGTTTTCCCAATTATTGGCTTCTCAACATTTCTAAAATCCCGTTGATCCTTACAAAGTTGCTGGAACGTCCTCGTGAGGGAGCTGCTTGTTGACACACATTGACCCCAACCCACAAAACCCAACCCCCACCCCCAACCCAAACCCTTACCCCCACTATTGCAGGGCAACAAAGGACATTGCTCATCTATCAGATAACTAAAGGAAATGCTTGTATAACAACCAGGCCAACAGTTTGTCCATGTTTATGTAGATTGACAATTTGTCCATGTTTATGTAGATTGACAATTTGTCCATGTCTATGTAGATTGACAAACCATTTGTCCATGTTTATGTAGATTGACAAACCATTTGTCCACGTTTATGTAGATTGACAATCCATTTGTCCACATTTATGTAGATTGACAAAAAAATTGTCCATGTTTATGTAGATTGACAAACAATTTGTCCATGTTTATGTAGATTGACAAACAATTTGTTCATGTTTTTGTAGATTGACAAACAATTTGTCCATGTTTATGTAGATTGACAAACAATTTGTCCATGTTAATTTAAATTGACATTCCAATATTCTGTGTTTATGTAAATTGTGGATTAAAAATCCAACCATTTCATCAAGGCATTTCATGGAATTACTTTCTTACAACTTTATACAATTACAACTTGCTTGTCCTTTATGACATGCCATATATCTCGTCATCAGCCCTTACCTAGGATTCACTGAGAACAATATACTCTCTGACACCATCGCACGCGGGGAGTGCACTGACATCAACCTCGATATAGAAGAAGGTCAGCCAATCAGAAACGACGAATGTGGCATCAAAAAAAAAAAAAAACTTGTCTGACGTCATCGCCGTTCTGGGTTGTCGGGGGGGTATAAAAGCGAGGAGGTTCCCTTGCCGGAATCAATACAAGCTCAGCTCAACTCGGATGGCGCTAGAATTAGATGTATACAAGTGTACAGTATTGATTTGTTCTACTCAGTTTTAGTGTATTTGTGTTGAGTAGTTAAAGAACTTTTGTTTTATATTATCTAACGGTTGAAATATAAATATATACATTTTCTTGACCTTTGCATCTATTGTATAAACGTAAATTTATAAACTGTTTTATTCGAGACAAACAAGGAATGACAAGAAGCTCTAAGCCAATGCCAGAGATATCACTTCCGGTTGATATGAATCGCTTTCATTCTGCCATTCGGGACGACCTCATCCTTCCAGACCGCTTCTTCTCGTCCTCGTTTCCATCCTCGCGATGCAACTCGTTGAAAACAAAACGAGGGAGCAGCACCAGACGAGAGAAGCGATGGTCGCACAGCATGACCAGGTCCAACAGCGTCAGTCTGCCCGACTGCTCCGACTCCGAGCGCCGCATCGCTGCGCCGCTGTCCAAACAGAAGTGCCGCATGTGCACGGTCCGGGCGTTCAAGACCACGTCCAAGGGTGTCGTGGACTCGGGCAGCTTCTCAAAGTCCCTGAGCTCCAACAGCCTGCTGTCCTCGGGGAGTCTCAACACCTCCCACGGGAGCGGAGACTTCTACAGCCGGAGCACTTCGGTGGAGCGGAACAGGGAGAGCAGTGTCGACTCCAACGATGACTCCGAGGGGGCCCCTAGCATATCTTCGGCACCCTTCTACTTCAGAACCGTGGTGTTGGGAGCCCCAGGAGTTGGCAAATCGTCCTTGATTCAACAACTGACTAGATGTGACCCCTCCAATGGTGAGTTATTTGAGCTGGCTAGATGGTACCCCTAGATGTATAATCTCCATGAGACCAGATATGGCCCCTATATGTATAATCTTCATGTGGCTAGATGGTACCCCTAGATGTGTCAGCTTCTTGGGGCTAGATTGGACCCCTAGATGTATAATCTTCATGGGGCTAGATGGGACCCCTAGATGTATTATCTTCCTGGGGGCTAGATGGGACCCCTATATGTATAATCTTCATGGGGCTAGATGGTACCCCTAGTTGTATAATCTTCATGTGGCTAGATGGGACCCCTATATGTATAATCTTCACGTGGCTAGATGGTACCCCTAGATGTGTCAGCTTCTTGGGGCTAGATTGGACCCCTAAATGTATACTCTTCATGTGGCTAGATGGGACCCCTAGATGTATCATCTTCCTGGGGGCTAGATGGGACCCCTAATTGTATAATCTTCATGTGGCTAGATGGGACCACTAGATGTATAATCTTCATGGGGCTAGACAGGACCACTAGATGTATCATCTTCATGTGGCTAGATGGGACCCCTAATTGTATAATCTTCATGTGTCTAGACGGAACCACTAGATGTAAAATCTCAAGAATGGCTACATGAATTGCTACCTTAATTTTCTTTCAAATATCGTACACAAATATATCCACACTTTAGCAATGTATCCACACTTTATCAACTTAGCCATTTCTTCTAAGGACTACTTTCTGATTGCTTGGACACATGAGTAGGAAGTGTTATAGTTAAATTACATTCGGAAAATATGATGTTACTAGGTAGAAAATAAATACTGTTTGACCACTATAAAAATATTGACATGGCATGGCTTAAGAAGATATGCATGACATGTGACATGTGACATGTCTATCTTTTCTGGTGCACCACCCCCCCCCCGACCCTTTTTACTTCCAAATTTTCTTTTGCTCAAACGACTATCTTTATAAAGGAATGTACACATTTTATAAAAACCCTCAAGAGAGACACACTTGCTTTTAACATTTTAACATCAAACCCATTTTATAATTGTTTGATAGTTACCATAATTTTATCATCGTTTTGGTAGTTACCCCCTGGGGTGTTTTAAATAGGAAGCTCACCCATTGTTGTGTTGAGGGAGCAATACAAAACCTTAGAACTAGCTTATAGCCCAAGTGCAACCATTCTGTTCTGTCAATATCCTTTAGCTCAAGAGCAACCAATCTGTTCTGTCCCTAGCTTATAGCTCAAGAGCAACCATTCTGTTCTTCCACTAGCTTTTAGCTCAATTGCAACCATTCTGGTCTGTCATTAGCTTTTAGCTCAAGTGCAACCATTCTGTTCTGTCAAAAGCCTTTAGCTCAAGAGCAACCATTATGTTCTGTCCCTAGCTTATAGCTCAAGTGCAACCATTCTGTTCTGTCACTAGCTTTTAGCTCAAGAGCAACTATTCTGTTCTGTCACTAGCTTTTAGCTCAAGTGCAACCATTCTGTTCTGTCACTAGCTTTTAGCTCAAGAGCAACTATTCTGTTTTTTCACTAGCTTATAGCTCAAGTGTAACCATTCTGTTCTTCCACTAGCTTTTAGCTCAATTGCAACCATTCTGTTCTGTCATTAGCTTTTAGCTCAAGTGCAACCATTCTGTTCTGTCACTAGGCAACCATTCTGTCACTAGGCAACCATTCTGTCACTAGGCAACCATTCTGTCACTAGGTAACCATTCTGTCACTAGGCAACCATTCTGTCACTAGGCAACCATTCTGTTCTGTCACTAGAAGAGGGAAACTAAAGACCACCAGAAGCTAAAATGAACCACCACCACCCCCCATCACCCCACCCCCATGAAGCCCCCTCACTACCATCCCATCTGACCCGACCCCTTCTCCCCCCTTTTTCTATTCCCAAGTAGAAAAGCGGTGAAATCAATCAGAAATTGCGACATACGTGTTGAACGTAAGGAGCACGGAACTCTTTCACCAAATCATTTCTCACTTCCGTTTTCTTCCCATCGCCACTTCTCCCCCCCTCCTCACCCTAATAGTTTTAACCTTTAGCAAACATGCTGCCACGAGGGACACGGGCGAGGGCGTTGGGGAGGTTGGGGTTAATGAAGGACAGAGTGGCGTTTGGGGGGGGGGGTTAAATGATCCGGGGGCCCGGGAGGAGACGGCTTAGCCGTCGCCACTTCTCCCCCCCTCCTCACCCTAATAGTTTTAACCGTTAGCAAACATGCTGCCACGAGGGACCCGGGCGAGGGCGTTGGGGAGGTTGGGGTTAATGAAGGACAGAGTGGCGTTTGGGGGGGGGGGTTAAATGATCCGAGGGCCCGAGTGGAGACGGCTTAGCCGGCCCCTAATTAGGGCGCCACAACAAAAAACCGGTCTCCTTGGGAGAATTGATTCCTCCGATCCAATCTGCCTGAGACTGATTTCATTGGGCGCAACGTGCAATAACAGAAATGTTGACGTGATGCGCGCTTGCACGAGAGTCGAGGAATGGTGATCACCGACCTCGGGATGAAATATTACCTAAACTCTCACCTGAACGTCATCGTACCTACACTTTGAGCCCACAACACAACATATTACCTAAACTCGAATCTAAATATCATCGTACCTAAAATCTGATATAGCAAAACAACATATTACCTAAACCTAAACTCTGACGTGTGACCCGCTGTTCACAACACTCCTTTGTTACCTTATTTCAATTGACAGTAGTCAAATTTCCACAAGTCGATTTTCAACAGCAACTTGTCCATTTTTATTCCCACCCCTCTCTCCTCCCTCTCCCGCTCTCTCTCTCCCCCCCCCTCTCTCTCTCCCCCCCCCCCTCTCTCTCTCTCTCTCTCTCTCTCTCTCTCTCTCCCTCTCTCTCTCTCTCTCTCTCTCTCTCTCTCTCTCCGTCAAACTCAACAAATGGCTCAATTCTTTAACTCTCCAAGAAAACGAAGCAAAATATCAATCAATCGGAAATCCGATCGATACCATTACCAGCTCTGCTGTCAAACCAATTGTACTTTAAATAATCAATATCATTAAACAAAATCTAACCGTGACATTATTCAATCGTCAACGATATTCAAACGACGATTCCAATTGTGTACTTAAAAAAAAAAATTAATATATTGTTGTAATTTTACACTTACAGATATTAGGGAGACTGTCTTATTCTCAAGAGTCTGTTTCGCATTCACTTAATACGGCCAACATTTGCATTGGGGAAATGACAGGGAGAAATACCGAGGGATCTAATGAATGATGCTAAATTTAAAGCTATCATTTTTGTAAACAAAGAAGGACCGTTTTGAAAGAGAAGGGTGGGGGGAAAAAAAATCAATATTACCCCATTCATCTGATCGTCGTAAAGCTCTAAAATGATCGCTGTAAAGCTCTAAATTGTTCGCTGTAAAGCTCTAAGCTAAATTGTTGCCTTACTTATAAGTTGTTGAATTATTGTTGAATTATTGAACGCGATGGGGGTCAGCCATGATTAACGCGTGTCAACAGGGGAGCGGAGGAGACAACCCTGCATAAACTCTGACGTCAATCAGCAGGCGATGCAACAGATCAAGAAAGCGGTTAAAAGGGGGAAGGGGGGGGTGGGGTTAAAAATCAATGGAGAATTCTTGTGGGGCGCAGTTTCCCGCCTCCCTCAGTGCGTACACAAAACTAACCCCCACCTATCTCCAAACAGTGTATCTGTTAATGGAAAATTGCGGATATTAACATCTCGGGTTGTAGTGGATCGACATCCTTTATTTGTTTCTGAGAATGTTAAAATAATGTGATCTAGTTGTTAGATATAACCTGAGCTCCAACATCACGTGATCTCGTTGTTAGATATAACCTGAGCTCCAACATCACGTGATCTCGTTGTTAGAAATAACCTGAGCTCCAACATCACGTGATCTCGTTGTTAGAAATAACCTGAGCTCCAACATCACGTGATCTCGTTGTTAGAAATAACCTGAGCTCCAACATCACGTGATCTCGTTGTTAGATATAACCTGAGCTCCAACATCACGTGATCTCGTTGTTAGAAATAACCTGAGCTCCAACATCACGTGATCTCGTTGTTAGATATAACCTGAGCTCCAACATCACGTGATCTCGTTGTTAGAAATAACCTGAGCTCCAACATCACGTGATCTCGTTGTTAGATATAACCTGAGCTCCAACATCACGTGATCTCGTTGTTAGAAATAACCTGAGCTCCAACATCACGTGATCTCGTTGTTAGAAATAACCTGAGCTCCAAATCCAAACTTGTAAAAATCGAATTAGTAGAATATATGGTTGATTAACATCGTCCCCTTTTACAACTTGCTGATGTTAGACCAACGCTTGGCTGGGGTGTGTGGGGGTAAGTGAGGGGGGTGGATGGGCTGTGGTGTGTGGGGGTAAGTGAGGGGGGTGGATGGGGTGGGGTGTTTGGGGGTAAGTGAGGGGGGTGGATGGGGTGGGGGTGTGACTGGGGTGTTGGTGGGGTGAGGGTCGGGTCAGGGGTGAGTAGGGGTGGATGAGATGCGCATCTTATTTAAAAAAAAAAAATAATAATGTTGATGTTACTCTAGTTATTTTAAGGCTATATCATTATGGCTATGATGTTAACCGTGTTAACGCCAATACACTATATCTCATAAAATAATTATTTTGAAAAAAATCTATTTCCTCCTTAGATGATGACGAACCAAGATTTGTCGACAGTGGTGCCATTGTGTCAGTCCAACTGGATGGTCAAGAGTCCACTATGGAATTTATAAGTGGATCAGATGTGAGTACACCTTAATCACTTTTGTGTGGTCCCAATGAACTCTTGTAAAGACAAAAATCAGGTCTTAACCCAATACAGACAATTATAGCTAAGCCAAGGCTAGTGCCGCCAGGTACATCTAGGCTAGTGCCGCCAGGTACATCTAGGCTAGTGCCGCCAGGTACATCTAGGCTAGTGCCGTCAGGTACATCTAGGCTAGTGCCGCCAGGTACATCTAGGCTAGTGCCGCCAGGGACATCTAGGCTAGTGCCGCCAGGGACATCTAGGCTAGTGCAGGGACATCATCCGATCACGGCGGTCCCTGTAGATGGCTAGTGCAGGGACATCTAGGCTAGTGCCGCCAGGGACATCTAGGCTAGTGCCGCCAGGGACATCTAGGCTAGTGCCACCAGGGACATCTAGGCTAGTGCCGCCAGGGACATCTAGGCTAGTGCCGCCAGGGACATCTAGGCTAGTGCCGCCAGGGACATCTAGGCTAGTGCCACCAGGGACATCTAGGCTAGTGCCACCAGGGACATCTAGGCTAGTGACGCCTCTTTATCATGCCAAATTCCTTCTCAGGCTATATGTAAACGAAGCACTGATTGAAAGAAAGACAAGGGATTTGGAGAAGAACTACGTGCCGATAGTCAGTCGTGTCGATAGTCAGACGTACTGGGCGTATAGGCCAGACACGCGACGCCATCTTAACGTATCCCCCTCACACACACCTGATCCGCACACAAACAGAACGATCCGCCCACACATCTATCTCACACATGTATGTGAGTACGAATTCAAGGGTAGGTATTTCCACATCAGAGTGACGTAAGAAGCAGCAACGATTCCCAGTCTGCAGTTGATGACAAACACAGCAGCCTGCATGCAGAGTGAAAACTGTTAGAGATCTATGTGTAATGTGTATCATACAACATAGTATCAGAATCAGGAATAGGTTGAAATATATGATCATACAAGGTAGTGTCTACCCAAGAGTCAGACCTAAGTTGAGATCTGTGTAGCATACATATTTTGTATAAAGCATAAAATAACATTTTAAAGGTCACTCCATTCCAATGTACTTTTCATGCAAGATGGACTACTACTGTCGAGTGTAAATACTACTGTCAAGTGTCGTATCCGGAAATTTGATCGAAAGATATATTTGTCGACGGTAAATTGAACGACGGTAATTTGATAGAACGGAAATTTGGTCGAAACATTTTTTTCTTCAGTTTTTACGTTAAAATTTTGCTTCAAATTTCTTTTTGAACGCATTATTTTGTTTTACTATAAAGTATAGTGCGTTCAAAAAGAAATTTGACGAAAATTTTAACGTGTGAACTGAAAAAAAGAAGAAAAGATTCGACCAAATTTACGTTCGATCAAATTTCCGTCGACGAAATTTCTTTCGATCAAATTTCCGGTAACCGTAAATGGTAAATGCTACTATCAAGTTAACTTCTACCATCACGTGTAAATACTAGTTTAGAGTCTGGATGTCAGTAGAGGAAACAGAATAAAATGTAATGTCATTTTAATAGTCACAAGTTTCATGAAGTTTAATCTCCTTACGTTCATCAAGCAGACGTGTCTAGCGTCGCCAGGTTAACCAGAGTTTGAGATCCATTGGGGATAAACGATGATTGGTCGTAGGTAGGCGTGGTATTCCAATCTCGAGCTTGCCGTCACCCTATCAACCCCTAGAATTCCATATTATCCACCCTCTAGCATTCCACCTTATCCACCTCTAGCATCCCACCTTATAAACCCTTAGCATCCCACCTTATCCACCTCCAGCATCCTACCTTATCCACCTCTAGCATCCCACCTTATCCACCTCCAGCATCCCACCTTATCCACCTCTAGCATCCCACCTTATCCACCTCTAGCATCCCACCTTATCCACCCCTAGCATCCCACCTTATCCACCCCTAACTGTCCAGCCTATCAACCCATTAGCATTTCATCTTCATCAAACCGCCAGGAGGCGATATTCTGCCCCCCCCCCCCCCCTTCTACCTGCTGTTGTCATGATACCATAACGAGACTCTGCGGGAGGCGCCCCCCTGGGGCGTATCGATCATCTCACGATTTCCTCCCTAATCGATTCTTCTAGTGATCGATTCCTGCCTGCTGATTCTGGGTTTGTGAACGGATTGCTGGACTGTGTTTACAATACATGCTTGAGTACGGGCCCCCATGAAAAAAAAAGGGGGGGGGGGATCTAATACAAATAAATCATCACTTAAAGCTGCATGTCACACGTTCATGAGATTGTAGTGGCCATCAAAGGGATATCACGCTTGACCATACATCTGTATGATGCCGTGTCATCATTTACTTTGTGTTCATGAACATAAAAACATGCAACTCACGTACTTGGAGTTGATCGATGTTTGATACTAATGTTTTTTTCTCTCTCTCTCTCTCTCTCTCTCTGCATCTCTTTTTTTTCCTCTCTCTACGGCTCTTATTTTCTCTCTCTCTACCTCTCGCTAGCTCTAATTTTTTCTCTCTCTCTCTCTACATCTCTATTTTTCTCTCTCTCTACAGTTCCTAATCTCTCTCTCTCTCTCTCTCTCTCTCTCTCTCTACATCTCTTATTTTTCTCTTTCTGCAACTCTTATTTTTCTCTATCTGGATCTCTTATTTTCTTTCCCTCTCCCTACATCTCTTCTTTTCTTTCTCTACAGCTCTTGGACCTGGAATGTTACAAAGCGGACGCTTACATATTGATGTACGCGGTATCTGAACCCGAGTCCTTCACGCGGGCCTCTACACTGCTGACGTATCTAAGACAAGACATGGGCACCGATCGCACCATGTTCCTTGTGGCCAACAAGTCTGACCTCGTGCGGCAGAGGGTGGTGTCCTCCATTGGTAGGTCGCTCATGTTGGCGTCATCGCGCCTAAGCCGCATTTATTTTAAACTATTCTTTTGACAAACTGTCACCAACTCTACTGACAGATTTTGTCTTTAAAAAAACAAAAACAATAACAATTACATAACTAATAGCAATTGAATCATTTCTTGAGTAGTAAATGTCCCCACCCCCACCCCACCCCGCAAAAGATTCTTGTCCATCGTTCCTCTATTTAAACCTTTTTAAGTGTAGGTGCTGAAATCCATTTTGAAATTCTTATCAGTCTGTTTTGCAGTAACTACAACATTTTCTTCTAACTTTCAGAAGCCAAAAAGTTCTCCCAGAATAACGACTGCCACTTCCTGGAGACATCCACGGCGTTGAACATCAACATCGACCAGCTGCTCATCGGGATCTTGTGCAACATCAAAAAACAGTTGACGCCCCTGAGTCAGCACGAGCAGGACAACAACTTCCGTCAGAAATGTCCCAGCACGGAGCGACGCCCGCGTTCACCCAAGCGCGCGCTGTCCGCTATCAGCAACTTCCTCAAGCAGGCGTGCCGACGAGACAGCAGGAGAAGGGACGTCACCCCTGTCCCGCAGTTGGCCTAAAAGGATTGGATGCAGCATTTTTTAAAATTTGGTTTTGTTCATGTTCTATTGCGTTTAGTTCCACGTGAATGTTGGAAGCTGTAGACAGAGTTAGCCACTTGTTGTTAGCCGTTGTCATGTTGCAGCCACTTGGGTTAGCTGTTTTGTTGTTGAGCCACTTATGTTGCTATTTCTGTAATGCTCGACTTCGATCGGTTGGCATCCCCCCCCCCCCTTACCCTTATAAGCACGCCTTTGGATAATGAAGCTTGTAGTGTCTAGGAGAAAGTAATTTGAGCTAATGTTCTCAAACGGTGCAGGGGTAATGTGTTCTAGGATGGTGTAGAGGTAATGTGTTCTAGGATGGTGTAGAGGTAATGTCCCACGACGGCGTAGAAATAATGGCGAGCATGCAGGTATCGAGAAAAGGTGATAGTGATAGTGGCAGTGGAACGTATACTGAAAATGTATCAAAGTCATGTGGACCACCACATTCAGTTACAGAACTGCACCATGTACTTCTGAGTTATTCGGGGCATTAGAACTGTGCCGTACCCCTGTTTTAGCGTAACCTATCCATAGTTGAATCTATCCATAGTTGAACCTGTCCATAGTTGAACCTGTCCATAATTGAACCTGTTTATAGTTGAACCTGTCCATAGTTGAACCTGTCCATAGTTGAACCTGTTCATAGTTGAACCTGTCCATAGTTTAACCTGTCCATAGCTGAACCTGTCCTTAGTTGAACGTGTCATTAGTTGAACATGTCCATAGTTGAGAATGTACATAATCAACCTGTCATTTAAAAAAAAAACCCTATCCATAGCTTAACCTGTCAAAAGTTGAGCTTGTTCATTGTTAAACATGTCCATAGTTGAATCTGTCCATAGTTGAACCTGTCCATAGTTGAACCTTTCATAAAATACTGCTAAAGTAATCAAATTAATCTGCTGGTGAATATTGACTCTGCTCTATTTGGTTCATACGCTCTGACCTGCTGCGTTATCCGCCTCATTTCTGACAACAAGTACAAGACCAATGCTCTAAGGTGAAAACAGTCATTCAATCTGGCAAATACATCTTTATACAAGTACGCAAGATGTAAATATTGCCGAACGTGGCTCGCAATTCTGTCTTCATTCTCCATCGTGAAGTTCATGGACGATGTACGACGAGCCGTTCTTACGCTTTCGATATTTTGTCACATCAGTAAGAACGGCCATCTGACATCTCCATACAGGTTACATGGATGTCAACTCCTCATACACTGTCACTTTCTTGTCACTCTACAAGATAGGCGAGTCTACTTGTCCCTTTCTTGTCACTCTACAAGAGAGTCGAGTCTACTTGTCACTTTCTTGACTCTACAAGACAGTCGAGTCTACGTTCTTCCATTTCGTCCAAAGGAAGATCAAATGAGGTCACATATTCCATTTTGAATACATAGCCTGAACCAAATGGATGGTTCTCTGTCGATGGTTCTCTGTCGATGGTTCTCTGTCGATGGTTCTCAGTCTGAATGTTGATGGATCATCATGATGGATTGCTAGTTTATAAGTAGACCTATCCCATAGTTGATTGATAAATGGTGATCCTAAGATAACGTCGTAAGTATAAAACAGATACATTCTCTTTGCGTAGTTATCAGACACACAATCATTCAAGGCTGCTGTTAGGGGAATAAAATGTTATTATTTTATATAATAATTTATAATGTACAAAATGTTACAGATATTTTTCAGCATCACTGTCAATATAAGCTTAGTCAATATATTGTCTGTTGTTCTGTGTATGTTAAAAAAATGGGATATTTTTTGTAAGCGGTCGGCTAAATTTATTTAATCTACTGATGCCCTATTACAGCATCCAGATTGCCCAGTCTTTTGGATGTTACTTCATTTATAAACAGTTACTGTTGTGTTATTGTGTGCACAAGCGCTGACATACATGTAACTTTTGCATAAGGCATAGTCCTCTAATGCTTTATTTTTTAGTATATTCTTTAATTTGGCGCATGGATATTTCATGCCATCTTTGTATGTTGTTTGGTGTCGTCTTCCGCTGCCGGAAATAAGTCTTAGAAAAGTAGATGAGGTTTGAGTCATGGGGATTATAACCTGGAGATTACAACGACTTATCCCCTTGGTCTCGCAGCCTTGGTACAACCTAGCTGCGCAGTTAAATACAGCCGGGGCAAAGCTAGACAAGAGCCTAGTTACTTTCATTCCACCCCTTACCAAACTGATCAATGTTATTTCATGCTTTATTTTAAACAGTGGCGAAGCTAGGGTAGGTGCCGTCCGGGGGCCAAGACTCTTGCTGCTCCTTCCACGAAAAAACTCTGGAGTTGGCCTAAACTGCCACCCGTGATATTAAGAGAAAAAAGTACCGCCAGGGGCGTAGCTCACCCCCTTCCTTCGCCACTGGTTTCAATGGTTTGTTGTTAGCTTACAGCGTCTACTGTTGTGATGTTATGAAATTGTTTAATTCCTTGTACATATGTATATATTTATGAACGGGGCGAGACCCCCAGCCCCCTCTCATCTTAAATCCAAATTACTCTTAAAGCTCTGACCTGTCCTCGTGGTCATTCCGACACTGATGGTCTCAACATGACCTATCTCGTGGTCTATATCCATCGCTGATGGTCTGTGTAGTTGGTTGTTTTAATTGGTTGTTTTAGTTTGATGTTTTAGTTGGATGAAATACTCTAAGGTCATCCATTGGTTCTAATTTTAATATCTCTAGCGATATTATTTTTTTCTATATGGAGATGCACAGTCTAAAACCTGTGCAAAGATATGTGCCATTAAAATGTTATGGTGTGTACATACGAAATATAAAGATTTGGGATTGGATGGAAGAAGATGATCAGTGTTTGGTCAAGGCGTATAGCTAGAGATTGGTCAAGGCGTAGTGATAAGGATGGTCAAGGCGTAATGCTAAGGATGGTCAAGATGTAGTGCTAGAAAATGATAAAGGCATAGTGCTAGAGATGGTCAAGGCGTAGTGCTGTATCCACAATTGATCTCTATTGACGTGCGTAATCCAAGCCCCTCATCATTCTCACATATAATTATCATATAAATTGATTAACATGAGTTGTAAATTTGACTATTGACTAACAATGTGCTTTAAATGTGACAATGGACTAACCTGTGCTTTAAATGTGACAATTGACTAACCTGTGCTGTAAATGTGACATGAATATTTCATTCCATAGAGCGATCATGACTTTGAAATATTTCATCAGCATTCCCCTCACCCTAAAGTCATTGCGTCATCAGACCTCAAAAACATTGCATCAAAATCTCTGAACCAGAAATTACGATAATAATATTTTTTAAATTAAAAAATGCTCCCCCAGCCAACCCCCCCCCCTAAAAAACCAACAACATCAACAACAACTGCTGTCAATCCATTTTGTTGTTTATCCATAAGTGGATGCCATGTCTTCGAAAACTGGTTGAAACAGTCTGGTTGGTTTTCCTGGCCCATTTGCACAAAGAGTAGCCAGGATTAGGCGGAGGACGCTCTGAGCCAGGCTGTCCTTCAGCCGCAGAATGGCCGCCGGTCCGCGCCCCACACTAACGGTAACGAAGATGGAGCCCCAGGCCACCGGGACGCAAAGCTCGGCAATTTTCATTCGGCAAAAATTAAACCTTTTCAGATGCATATAAAACTTTGGCTATACCGCAGAACAATGTACACTAGGTGGCGCTTGTGATAAAAAAAAGGCCAGCCAATCGTTGATGATCTACATTGCAATACTATAACTACATCGGACTCATGCATTCCATATATACATAACTTGTGTACATATTGTATCTAGGTACATATGGTATCTCTGTATATATAGTTTGAGATTTTGACATGTATATTTCAGTTGTATATTTTTCTGCGTTAATGAACTATCGAGAATATTGTTGAAATAAAAATTGAACTATCAGTTTGGAGTCTTTGTATGTTTTTGAAGAGTTTATTTTGAGTTATGTTATGTGTGAGAGTAAAGTCATGTTATATGTGAGAGTAAAGTCATATTATGTGTGAGAGTAAAGTCATGTTATGTGTGAGAGTAAAGTCATGTTATGTGTGAGAGTAAAGTCATGTTATGTGTGAGAGTAAAGTCATGTTATGTGTGAGAGTAAAGTCATGTTATATGTGAGAGTAAAGTCATATTATATGTGAGAGTAAAGTCATGTTATGTGTGAGAGTAAAGTCATGTTATGTGTGAGAGTAAAGTCATGTTATGTGTGAGAGTAAAGTCATGTTATGTGTGAGAGTAAAGTCATGTTATGTGTGAGAGTAAAGTCATGTTATGTGTGAGAGTAAAGTGATGTTTAGTGTGAGAGTAAAGCTATGTTATGTGTGAGTAAATTAAGGACAAGCTACATCCATTGAATGATGTTCGTGATGAGAGTGATGTGACGGACAGGCTCGGAGGGCCGAACATCTTCCGGTTCTACCATTTGATATCCGTGTTATAAATCACCTGATATCCTTGTTATATGTCCGATACATCACGTGATATCCAAGTCGAATGCCAGCTACACATACCTGCTATATACTAGCTACACATACCCGCTACATACTAGCTACATATGCCTGCTATATAATCAGCAATCTATACCTGCTACATACTATCTGCATATACCTGCTGTATACTAGCTACATATACCTACTATATAACCAGATACATATACCTGCTATAGACCAGCTACATTTACCTGCTATATACCAACTACATATGCCTTGCTTTATACCAAGAACATATGCCTGCTTTATACCAACTACATATGCCTGCTTTATACCAACTACATATACCGGCTGTATACTAGTTACATAACGTACCAGTTGCTGATACAAATATTGGCATGAACTGCTGAGAAGAGGGACACCAAAACTTTCAGTTGAAGTGGTTGTCATGACAACTGCAACTTTAACTGAACATTGCCATAATAAGTTCATGGTCATTGGACGAAACACCGGTCAGTTTGACCCTACTTTAATTGGGTGGATTGCAACAAGGTTCCAAAGTGTCGGCAGCGCTCCTTAGCCACAAAGAGCACTAACTCACCAAATGCCATTGTTGGGACTATGGGGAGATCAGAGCTGCAGGCGAGTTCTACGATGAAGTTACGGCTTTGATCAGTGTAACATTATGGAGCGTGTTAAAGAATGGGGGAATGTGTGTGTTAAAGAATGGGGGATGTGTGTGTTAAAGAATGAGGGATGTATGTGTTAAAGAATGGGGAATGTATGTGTTAAAGAATGGGGGATGTGTGTGTTAAAGAATGATGGGTGTGTGTTAAACAGTGTGGAATTTGTGTGTTAAAGAATGTGGAATGTATGTGTTAAAGAATGGGAAATCTTTGTGTTAAAGAATAAGGGATGTGTGTGTTGAAGAATGGGGGATGCATGTGTTAAAGAATGGAGGATTTGTGTGTTATTTATGGAGAATGTATGTGTTAAAGAATGGGTAATATATATGTTAAAGAATGAGAGATGTATGTGTTAAAAATGTGGTCCACACCCCGGGCGGCACTTGTTTTGTTCATATGAAGGGGTGGCATTTTCGGTCAACTACGCATATTTGTTTCGTGGAAGGGGGTGGCAAAAATCTTTAACCCCCGGGCGGTACTAACCCTAGAGCCGCCACTGCGTTCAATCCACGCAAGTCGTTCATAAGAGATGAAATAAAACGATTTCAATAGAGTGATTTATTTTCCTTTGACTACAGAAAAAAGTCTGAGTTCTTTTGTTGTAGAGAGTTCTCACTGACGACAGTATAAAGCTTGTCTTTGTGTAAATAGCCTGGTGGGCATTCAAGCGTGAATAATCGATCCTTGCTGACGTCACATTATTTCCCCAACATGTCGTCATCATTGATCTCCAATTAAGCCCTATGGTATTGATTAGCCACGATCAAATCCTTTACATTGTAACACACATAAGAGGGATTAATTATCGACATAATATATTAGAGGGAGTACGCATTGACCCATATTGGAGGGAGTACATTTTGGCATATTATTGGAGGGGGTCCACATTTGGAGGTGGTACACATTTGGAGTGGGTACACATTTGGAGTGGGTACACCACGTGGAGTGGGATGGAATGAAAAATGGTTGACGGTTGGGGTATCTTAATAAATTTTCTATAGCAGGAATTCTTAACCTTCTTTGCAGCGCGGCAATTTCACAACATTTCCCGCACTTTTACCCCACTCCACATAAATTATAATGTAATAAAAAATTGAAAACTGTAAATAATCAAATAATTTAGATTGAGGCTTTATTTGTTTACTATTTACTATTTCTTATTAACTTTCTAGAAAAAAAAAGACCACTACAAGTAATGCGCAAGCAAATCTCAACAGAAAAAAAAACAATTACTGCTGCTCATCAAAATGCATAAAATATGAATTTATTATTAAAAGCAGCAGCAACGAGCAGTGGCAGTATATGCAATTTATTTTCTTGGTCTTTTTGCACCTCAGGGGGGCGTTTTCACCCCTGGTTCAGAACCACTGTTCTAGAGAAATGTTTCTGAATCAAATGCAGTAATTCGATATCTTTGGGAGGTGATTTTCGAAAGGGTTTGTAAAGGACAGTCGTGGACAGAGGGATTTTTTATAGTCGGAAAAAAAGGGGGGGGGGTGCTAAGGTTTGGGACGTTATATTTGAGGGGAGGGGGTGTCTAACATTTATTGAAGATTTGTGACGATCGGGGAGGTTGGGGAAAATGGGCAAAATTTACGTGACGGCATTTATGGATGGCCTCTCAGACCAGTTGTAACATATGCAAGTGAAACTTGAACTCTTACAAAAATGGCAGAAAACCTATTTAACACACGGGAGAGAAAAGTTCCCGGGATATTTACGGAGCAACAAATGATGAATATGGATGGAGAATAGGAACCAACCACGATTTGTATAGTCTATAACAGGATCCAGAAATAAAATGGGTAGCCTACGATGGGCGGAACAATTAGAGAGAATGCCAAAAATGACAGAGGAGTAAAGAGGGTGCACCACAAAAACCCCCAGAAGAAAACTGCTCAAATGCAGACTTAGGCTTGGATGAATGGATGATGTGGAGGGGGAACAAAAAGCATTAGTTAGGTGTGATTGGAAGGAAGTGGTGAGGCAGGCCAAAGCCCTACATGGGTTGTAGCGCCACAGGGATAGATGTGCGGACAGGCAACGTAAGTTTCACAATTTGAGGAGCGCTGTCCTAGTCCCCCTTGTCCTCTAGCAACCGTTCATCTTTATCCCCTTGTATCCAAGTCCCCCTGTATCCTAGTCCCCCTGTCTCATTGTCCCTTTGTATCCTTGTCCCCAAGTATCCTAGTCACCTCTCACATTTGTCGCTCTGCATACACCGCTATTCGTCAAGCAGCTCCATTAGCCAATACCTCACAGTTAGCACGACAAAACCCTCGTCTGTGCTCTTGTTCTCTCTCACCTTGACTATTGTAACTCTCTTCTGTCAGGTTCACCAAAAAACTTCATTGAAAAATTACAAAAGGTTCAAAACTCAGCTGCTAGGCTAATTCTAAAGACAAAAAAAAAAACAACAACAACAAAAAAATAAAACGTGATCACGTCACACCACTAGAGTCTACTTCATTCACTTCATTGGCTCCCTGTACAAGCACGGATTGACTACACACTCTCTTTTCTCTGCCACACCTTTTCTGGAATTCATGCCCTTCCTATCTAACCGAACTTCTCTCTGTCTATTCACCCCTTCGACAGCTTCGCTCCCCCGCAGACGCACGTATTCGTTCTGTCCCCAAGACTCGCACAAAAACATAAGTTGAACGATCGTTCTCTTTCTGTGCCCCCAAGCAATGGAAGCCCTTCCACTACACATTCGCAATATACCAACCATCACAGTCTTCAGAACGGCACTCAAAACACATCTCTTTCAACTCTACTATCCTGACTGATTCCCCTCTCTGTCCGATAAATGAAGCTGCTGGGTAGCCGTCCATGGCTTGACATGTAAATAGTTCTTGAATGTGTGGAGTGAATATACATTTGTTTTGTTTAATTAAATTAATATATTATATTAAATTATATGTACAGCGTGGTGAGCCCAGCCCTAGACTGGGGTACCGCGCTATATAAAAACACCAATAATAATATCTCCCTTATCCTAGCCCCCTTGCATCTTAGCCCCCTTGAATTTTTATCCTAGCCCCAATGTATCCTAGTCCCCTTGTATCTTAGCCCCCTTGTATTTGTATTCTATTCTCCCTGTCTCTTAGTCCTCTTATATCTTAGCCCTCTTGTATTTGTATCCTAGCCCCCATGTCTTCCCTCCAACGCGTAAATCCATTCTCCATTGATCTCTACAGAAGATATCAAGTGGCTGCTGTCTTTTCAAGATCGATACCTACAGATGAACAGTTAGGGTTGTCTATAATTAGCCAGGCCATGTAATGACAGCTTGTTTCTATAAACGCTGGCATCCAGCATTGAGTTTAGCACACAATCTGCGATGCCAAGCATCTTGTTTCCTTAAAAACTTGATTATGAAAGATTCGCTTCATTCAAGAAAAGATAAGAAATCCCGTGGGTAAGATTGATATAGATTGGGTCAATTGTTAGAAGCTATTTCTAGAAATAAACAAACGTTTCTACAATGCTACGTGGAGGGTAATCTATACAGCACACCGTATTAACATTGACGCGATATGAACATTAACTCCATATGAACATTGACACGATATGAACATTTACCCCATAGGAACATTTACCCCATAGGAACATTGACACAATATGAACATTTACCCCATAGAAACATCGACACGATATGAACATTGACACCATGGGAACACTGACGCGTTATAAACATTTACCCCATAGGAACACTGACTCGATATGAAAATTTACCCCATATGAACATTGACACGATATGAACATTTACCCCATAGGAACATCGACACGATATGAACATTGACACCATAGGAACAATGACGCGTTATAAACATTTTCCCCATAGGAACATTGACACGATATGAAAATTTAGCCCATAGGAACATTGACACGATATGAACATTTACCCCATAGGAACATTGACACGATATGAACATTTACCCCATAGGAACATCGACACGATATGAACATTGACACCATAGGAACACTGACGCGTTATAAACATTTACCCCATAGGAACACTGACGCGATATGAAAATTTACCCCATAGGAACAATGACACGATATGAACATTGACACCATAGGAACACTGACGTGTTATAAACATTTACCCCATAGGAACATTGACACGATATGAAAATTTACCCCATAGGAACATTGACACGATATGAACATTTACCCCATAGGAACATTGACACGAACATGGAATTGAAGACCTGTTGTTTTTAGATGCCTTATGCCTCATTCATTAGCATACACCAGTGGTCGGCAAATCGCGAGCCGCATGCGGCTCTTTATTGACCTGAGTGCTGCTCGGCCAGCCGGTCAAAAATCAGTTTTGACTCCGAAAAACACGGTTCTTGAAAGGCTCTTGAAAATAAATTTGGCTCTCAATTTTTTTTAATTGTCCTGCTGCTGATGTTTTGGCTCTTCTGACTGATGAGTTTGCCGACCACTGGCATAGGCAGTTGGGGAGCAGAGGGAGCGGCCACCCAGAAAGACCATTTTCCAAAATTGCATGGGACCTTTTCAAGTAGAGAATATTTAGTTCCGTTTGCAGATTAACATTTGTGTTTGAAAAGATAAAAAATTTTTTCATAAGCGTAATTATTTTGAAAATCACAAATGTAATACAGCTTTAAGTGATACAGCTTTAAGTGATCCAGCTTTAAGTGATACAGCTTTAAGTTATACAGCTTTAAGTGATACAGCTTTAAGTGATACAGCTTTAAGTGATACAGCTTTAAGTGATACAGCTTTAAGTGATACAGCTTAAACATATATAATTTAGTACAATTAAATCAAAGAAATGTGTCTCCAAAGGACCTCTTATCCCATAGTTCAGTCTCCACTGGACCTCTTATCCCATAGTTCAGTCTCCACTTGACCTCTTATCCCATAGTTCAGTCTCCACTGGACCTCTTATCCCATAGTTCAGTCTCCACTGGACCTCTTATCCCATAGTTATCTCCAATGGACCTTTTATCCCATAGTTTAGTCTCCACTGGACCTTTTATCTCATAGTTTAGTCTCCACTGGACCTCTTATCCCGTAGTTCAGTCTCCACTGGATCTCTTATCCCTTAGTTATCTTCACTGCACCTCTTATCCCATTGTTGTCTCCAATGGACCTCTTATCCCATAGTTGTCTCCACTGAACCTCTTATCCCATAGTTCAGTCTCCACTGGACCTCTTATCCCATAGTTCAGTCTCCACTGGACCTCTTATCCCTTAGTTCAGTCTCCACTGGACCTTTTATCCCATAGTTGTCTCCACTGCACCTCTTATCCCATAGTTCAGTCTCCACTGCACCTCTTATCCCATAGTTCAGTCTCCACTGAACCTCTTATCCCATAGTTCAGTCTCCACTGAACCTTTTATTTATCCCATGGTTCAATATCCAATGGTTCTCTTTTTCCATAGTTCAAACTCCACTGGACATTTTGTCCCATAGTTCAGTCACCCCCCCCTGGTCCTCATATCCCATCATTCAGTCTCCAATGGACCAATTGTCACATAAATCAGTCACCTGAATCTTGTCCCATTATTCAGTCTCCAATGGATCAATTGTCACATAGTTCAGTCACCTGAATCTTGTCCCATCATTCTGTCTCCAATGGACCAATTGTCACATAGTTCAATCACCTGAATCTTGTCCCATCATTCTGTCTCCAATGGACCAATTGTCACATAGTTCAGTCACCTGAATCTTGTCCCATCATTCTGTCTCCAATGGACCAATTGTCCCATAGTTCAGTCACCTGAATCTTGTCCCATCATTCAGTCTCCAATGGACCAATTGTCCCATAGTTCAGTCACCTGAATCTTGTCCCATCATTATGTCTCCAATGGACCAATTGTCCCATAGTTCAGTCACCTGAATCTTGTCCCATCATTCTGTCTTCACTGGTATTTAGTTTATGTTAAATTAAAAAGTAGTGTTTATATAAAAGTATTTTTTATGTACTAACAACATATCATTGATGTCATCGCCTCACTAAAAGTAGACCATACTGACCTAACATTGATGTCATCGCCTCACTAAAAGTAGACCATACTGACCTATCATTGATGTCATCGCCTCACTAAAAGTAGTCCATACTGACCTATCATTGATGTCATCGCCTCACTAAAAGTAGACCATACTGACCTATCATTGATGTCATCGCCTCACTAAAAGTAGACCATACTGACCTATCATTGATGTCATCGCCTCACTAAAAGTAGACCATACTGACCTATCATTGATGTCATCGCCTCACTAAAAGTAGACCATACTGACCTATCATTGATGTCATCGCCTCACTAAAAGTAGACCATACTGACCTATCATTGATGTCATCGCCTCACTAAAAGTAGACCATACTGACCTATCATTGATGTCATCGCCTCACTAAGAGCAGACCATACTGACCTATCATTGATGTCATCACCTCACTAAAAGTAGACCATACTGACATAACATTGATGTCATCGCCTCACTAAGAGCAGACCATACTGACCTATCATTGATGTCATCGCCTCACTAAAAGTAGACCATACTGACCTATCATTGATGTCATCGCCTCACTAAAAGTAGACCATACTGACATAACATTGATGTCATCCCCTCATTAAGAGTAGACCATACTGACCTATCATTGATGTCATCAGCACACAAAGTAAGAGTGGACCGTTTTTACTTATCACTGCTATCGTCACCTCACTAAGAGTTATGTCATCGCCATCAGGAAGTACATATTGTCTCCCCTGAGTTGAATGTTGGATGTAACGAACTATATTTGAACAAAGAGTGGACTATACGGACCTTACATTGATGTCATCACCACACTAAGAGTGGACTGCACTGACCTATCATTAATTTAAAAACATCACCCCTCCTTACATTGACATAATGACACCCCCCCTCCCAATCTAATTTTCGGCTCATAAAATATTTTGGTTTCAAATAAATTCTCTCCCCCCGGGGGTGGGGCGAGTTTTTCTAGTGGCTGGTAACTGGATACGATTATTTAGATTTTGTCACACCCCCCCCTCCCCTCGGGTCTGCTCTAGTGTAGGGCAGTTAAAGTTTAACAACATAAATAGCGATTCCGTTTTCACTTTTCAGGCAGTAGGTAAATGAGTGAAAGCCAAGGAGGAGACGCAACAAACAGGAAGTACATATATTGTCTCCCCTGAGTTGCATTTGGGATGTGATGAAGGTTTTAAACTAGATTTGATAACACGTCTATTATTAGCCAGAGAACAATAGGAGATTGACTTGAAATAGCCAGTGTAAATCTGGATCGTAAAATAAAATGTTATTTGAAACATGCGAGGTGATTGTGTGGCTTGGGAGAATCAAACTGCTCATGTGCAGTTCTTAACACGCACTTCCGGTGTGCATCCCACTACCCACGCCAGCTGAGGTGCCGGGGAAATACTTGTGGAATATTCGTACTCTTTCATGTCATACTGTCATTCTGTTGGACAACTTCTTCTAGAAGTAGAAGTCAGTTTCACATATTAACCCAGATTTTACTTTTTTTGAAAACATTACTTTCTTTTTTTTTTTCATACAGTATGTGTGTGTGTGTGTGTGTCTTCTTCTATGATTCTTCTTTTATATTTAGATTGTCTCATTCGTTTCTCTTTATTTAACCATGTTTCACTTTCAAGCATTTCTTTTTATCTCCTTCTCTCTTACCCACTCTTATTATGTTTCGGATGTCCTTCTCTCTTACCCGCTCTTATTCTGTTTTGGATGTCCTTCTCTCTTACCTGCTCTTATTCTGTTTTGGATGTCCTTCTCTCTTACCCAATCTTATTCTGTTTTGGATGTCCTTCTCTCTTACCCGCTCTTATTCTGTTTCGGATGTCCTTCTCTCTTACCCACTCTTATTTTGTTTCGGATGTCCTCCTCTCTTACCCACTCTTATTCTGTTTTGGATGTCCTCCTCTCTTACCCACTCTTATTCTGTTTTGGATGTCCTCCTCTCTTACCCACTCTTATTCTGTTTTGGATGTCCTTCTCTCTTACCCACTCTTATTCTGTTTCGGAGTTCCTTCTCTCTTACCCACTCTTATTCTGTTTCGGATGTCCTTCTCTCTTACTTCTTACCCACTCTTATTCTGTTTCGGATGTCCTTCTCTTAATATATTTAACAGATCAGCTAAAACAGGTCAGGTCTACACCATAGTTATTATAAGTCACATATCAGTGATCAGCTATAACTATAACAGGTCAGATCAACACCATAGTTATGGTACCAAGTACAGTATCTGTAAATACCTTCCTTCATACAAATAATACAATGGTGCTAGACTCGTGCAGCTCCAGGCAGTTCTTAGAAGGCAAAAATGTGGTTTCTTAAAGGCCAAGATCTTTTTTAAAAGTATCTTTTATACCATCTCTAATCCTGAAATATATATTTATTGCAGTATCTAATTTATAACAATGTGTGAGCAGCCCAGAAGTACTAAACAAAAAAAGTACTAAACAACAAAAGTACTAAACAACAAAAGTACTAAATAGATGAAAGATGCACTTATATTTAACATGATTTATCAGCAGTTTTACAAAATGTTTTACAATAGTAACGAATGAGAAAATATTGAAGGAAACATTTGGTCCTTATGTGGAGACAGAGAATACTAAGATGCCATCATGACCATATTATAATGCCATAGCAGACCTGTTTACCCTCAAACTCTTAAAATCGTACAATATCATCACAAAATTGTTCAAAACCTTTTATTTATAGTAAAAAATAAACATACAGTATATTATATGTTTACCCAAAATCGTAAGAGTAAACAGGTCTGCCATAGGATGTCCATTCTACTTTACTCTAGTCAATTACAACCTAGAATGTCCATTGCCTTTTGATCCAGTGAATTACAACTAAGGATGTCCATACAATGTGATCCAGTCAATTAAAACTAATGATGTCCATTCGCTTTTGATCCCTTCAGTTACCACTAAGGATCTCCATTCCCTTTTTTACCAATCAGTTACAACTCAAGGATGTCCATTCCCTTTTTAACCAATCAGTTACCACTAAGGATCTCCATTCCCTTTTTAACCAATCAGTTACAACTCAAGGATGTCCATTCCCTTTTTATCTAGTCAGTTACAACTCAGGATGTCCATTACCTTTTGATCCAGTTAGTTACAACTCAGGATGTTAATTTTTTCTCTTGGTAGAAAGTTGGGGAAGACACACCCAACAATTTTATTACCAATCTCTAGAATATGGTGGATATATTTTCGTTTAAACCCAATAGTTGTATGAAGACAGAAAGAAAATGGTCCATAGTAATTTTTTCCAGTGCATTTAAGTTATAATTTGGCTTTGGCCATCTCAAACATACCAATCACCATTACAACAAAGTCTGTGACATACAAATGCAGTCCTTTTTCTGCAGACTTCCAATATAACTTTGTGTTTTCAATTTTTCAGCAGAGGCGGCTGTTTAATTGCAACACTCAAGTACAGCCATGTTCTTCAGTACAGCCATGATAACCTTCGATCTCGTTCCCCAATCAGGCCAGTCTTGGATGTCTCAACTGAACTGTTGACCAGAGACACAATCAAAGATCAGACTACTCTTGAGATCAGCATAACTGTTGACTATAGGGTCAAAGAGAGACAACTCTTATTTAATCCCTAAATAAAATGTACATTGGGTATGTGTAGCTTTTAAATTCTTCTTTTTAATACTATAAAAAAGTAGATCTGATCAGATAATAAAATGACACAAAACAAGGATTTGGGGTTTGTTATTTAGGTTGAAGTGTCACCATCTCTTTCAAAGTAATTACTACTACTGTGCTAAAAAGAAGTGTCACCATAGCATCCGATGTAATTAATATTACTGAGCTTAAAATAGGTGTCACCTTTGCTTTCAATGTGATATTACTGAGTAATTTTACCTTCATATCAACTAAGGCTTGTCAACTTGCCAAAGTGTCACCTTTACTCATGACGCAGAGAAGAACACCTGACATGATAAACAGCATCCCGAAACCTGTTTCTGAAAGTTTCATAAATGATACAGTGTTTAAACAAATATAAAGTTTGAAGTATCACTCCAATTATTGAATTTATGAGTTTTACATGTGTCATACAAATTATTGAATCTATGACTTTAACAGTGTCAGAAAAATTATTAAATTTGTCTCTTTTACAAATAAAAGTTAAGTTGTCAATAATAGATTTATGATTTGTACAAGTAAAATTAATAAGTTAGCGAATTTATACTTTTTTTTTTCCAACAAAAATTCATTGAGATTGAATGTCACAATCAGGATATGATGTTGTGACATTCCTTCCTATGTCACAAAGGCTCCATACAGCATGAAGCATGATGTAGAGCACAAAAACATGCCAGAAAAGTCCAGGTTAACTATTAACCTGGAGATGTCCCATCCATCCTCTGCACTTACTGCACAAGAACATTTTGGGCCAGAATCTGTCTTATCAGCTATCTGCACACAGCCAATTCAGAACTAGCACAAATATGATGATTAATATGGTCATTTTTGACAGATAAACTATATATATATATATATGCTGCGACATTTCTCATTTGGTACACAAACAATTTTACTTCTTCCAGTCAGCTGTTATTCACAATGATTGTGTTTTCCACCCTCGTATTTCTTCTCATGATAGCTTTTATTTTACCTAGTTCTTTATAACCCATTCTTACAAAATATAAAGACTTAAAAAATACATACGAGTCATGAGAGTTCATGTAATCATTTCAGAATGTATAAACGGTAATGAGCAACTGCATTACACTTTTAGTACCGGTATTCTAAAGACATGCTTACTCCAGGTAAGGTTCCTTTCTCCCAGGACACTTGCAGACAGTGAAGTAAATATTAGGGTCAAAGAGTTTGTGATTGGTACTGCCAGAGTCAACTCTGTAAACAAAAGTTACCATTGTGATTATTGTGTTAACAATGTGAGGATAGTGTTGCCAGAGTGAGGATTGTATAACCAGTGTGAGATAGTGTTACCAGTGTGAGGATTGTATAACTAGTATGAGGACTGTCTCACTTGCTTTTAATGTAATATTACGGTGCTTGGAATTGAATTTGAATAGTACATTGAATCGACATATACTTCCTGCTGACACAATTTGGATATTCTCGTCCCCTGCACTTATTATCATCAGACGAGACAAAAATCGAGGTGATCTGGGTCACAGTCGCCGTCGAGCTGACCCATCTCACATTGGAACAAAGCCATGCTCAAGAAACTGTTGTAGGACTTACCCTTATTCACATGAAACCAAAAACATAAGCCTACCCAAAGGTACTTTTACCATAAAAGAGGGCTTCACATGTGTTAGTCCAAATATGATCTATGCTATCATGTGCCGTAGATGCTGCTTCTGTTATATTTATATAGGTGAAATGGGAAGAAGATTATCTGATAGGTTCACTGAACATCTTTGTGTTATCAAACAAGGCAACATTTCCCTGGTCTCATACCATTACAATGGAGATAAACACAAAGGCGCATCTGACGTTTCCACCACTGCACTGATATCCTGCGCTAACACAACAGCAAAAGTTAGGAAGGAAATCAAATTAATTCAGAATTTCGGCACAATATCACAATATGGAAGCAATCAAATACTCTCCTACTAGTGATCCTCAATTTCCCTGTATTTCTTTTATTTTACATACTGGGTATTTCCAAAATATTCTTTGTCCATTAAAATCTTATACTCGACAGTTATGATACATAAATTCTTTTACCTCTTGCAGTCTTTTGGATAGCACACATATTTTGGTTTTGGACAGCCCGACTTCTGGTAATAATATAGTACTTCTCAAATACATGGCAAAGTCCAATCATGTAAGTTTTTGAACTATTTTCTATTTCTTGTTGTTTCTTGTTTTGTCTTATTTCCTGAAGATGGCTCTAGGCCAAAACATTTTTCCTTTCATTTCAAGCTTCAACATACCTTGTCCCACTATTGCCTGAATATTCAACATCAATCTAACACTGTAACAAGTTTTAATGAGTAGCAAGGTTAAATTAGAAGCTTGTCGTTGGAATCAATTTAATTTTAATATTTACAGCCAGTGCAGGATTTAGATTTACCCCTGAACCAGTGATGGAAATCTTTTAGAGACCAAATGCCCAACTTGCAACCCAAAACTCACCGATCTATCACAAAATGATATCACAACAGCTAAACCTGAATAATGAGGTTTTAGTAACTTTTAGTTTAGATACTGGGCACTTGGCTCATGTGCTGTCAGAGAGGACTCTGCCTCATACTGAGGCACATATGCTATATGCTCATGTTACGTACCATTATGAGAATAGAGAATTTAATTTTAATGTCTCTTTGACAATATGGCTCGTTGAAAAACAGTACACAACAAAAGACGATACCATAAATTAAATACAATAATAAAGAAAATGATACCCAAACTAGGGCTAATTACAATTAATAATTTTGTTACGTTAATTAAAAATTACAAAATCAAAAAGAAATAAAAACTAAAGCTATTACAGTACCGTGATGAAAAAGAAGGAACACACAGAGAGTAACTATAAATATCTTCCTCTCCTATCTTGATAGCAAATATCTCTTCCAATAGCTCAATCTCTCTAGGCGTATATATAGCCTGTTTCAGAGACATTTCTAGAACGGGCTTACACATTGTATTCCTTTCTCGATTAGTCTCGATATTTCAAAAGAATTCTAATTATACAGACCATAGATTGTTTTTAGTTGTAAACAAGGTCAAGGGAGACTATTTATAACTAAACCACACCCTTGTTGCTGTGCTGAACTTGGGGTCAGCTTAAGTTCATGCATGGGGAAAAATGATGTAAACAAGATGCCTATAATACTCAAGTGCTGACAGAGAGGACTCTGCCTCCTACTGAGGAACATATGCTGTATACTCATGCCCTGACAGAGAGGACTCTGCCTCTGTCTGATGGACAGGTGATATATGTTCACAACCACAACATTAATTAAAACCTAAAGTCTAATAAAAAGATTACACCTGAATTATTTTAAAAAGATTACCCTTAAAGTTATCATAAAACTTAAAAATGTCCAAAATTATTAAAATAAAATAAATTTTAACAAGTATAATATATTTTTAAAAATGATGTTTTTTTTTTTGCATTTGGTAGTCTTGATAAAAATTCTGAATTATTTAGACGCATGTTGAGGTCTCTACGCATGTTGAGGTCTTTACGGATTAAAAGACCCTAGGCTAATAGGTCAATCTGACCCTGATTGTGTTACAATGACACATGCAACACAAGAAGCATAAGGTCTTGAATTCTTGAACTTCCCATCCACTAAATTTATTTGACAAAACATACACTCCAGTAATGCACTCAAGTATCGCACTTAATGAGAATCCCAATTAGTAACCCCACCCCCCGTCGCAACTGCACATTTTTTTCATGCACCAGAATTAAAGTGGGTTACGAACTTAATTTTTTCCATTTGTTGTATTTTTAAGAACAGTCTAAATGAAAGGCATGGGCAAGTAATCTTTACTTGGCAGAAAATGCCCACAAGACAAAGTGCTCTTATGTCTACATAACGCATGAATATAAATATTATCATGTTACCTGCAGATGCAAGTGTTATGGGCAATTAAAGGCATGGGCAAGTAATCTTTACTTGGCAGAAAATGCCCACTAGACAAAGTGCTCTTATGTCTATAGAGAACAGTCTAAATGAAAGGCATGGGCAAGTAATCTTTACTTGGCAGAAAATGCCCACTAGACAAAGTGCTCTTATGTCTATATAACGCATGAATATAAATATTATCATGTTACCTGCAGATGCAACTGTTATGGGCAAGTAAAGGCATGGGCAAGTAATCTTTACTTGGCAGAAAATGCCCACTAGACAAAGTGCTCTTATGTCTATATAACGCATGAATATAAATATTATCATGTTACCTGCAGATGCAAGTGTTATGTAGTAGATAACAGAACCCATCTGGTTGGTTAGAAAAGACAACAGATACTGTAAGATAAATGAAACATGTGGAACATTAAATGCATCAAATGTATTTTACTCTGAATAAATTATAATACCATTAATAACATATTGATATTCCAGCCAAGGCTAATTGTCTCATATAGACTCTTCTTAGAATGTATTGCTAAGAGCCGCCCCAACATAAATTAAAAAAAACAACAATTAAACTATGGATTAGTCCCTTTTTATTTGTGGGACCCTACTCCTAGTTCTGTCAACATACGCTGAATGAGAAAAGGCAAAAACAAATTTGACATCTTTTCTACTCAATGGCCTGTTGTGCTAGCAGTGTAATGGTTGAAACACAAATTGACAATATTCTTTAATCTTTAAAAATGAATTGCAATATTTGATTAAATAATACCATAATTTGAATAAAAACAACTCAGTGTTAAAGGACTTGCCTGCCAATTGAAGAACAAAAATGTAAACTCTGAGAAAAACTGTGCAACACTTCCAACGCATTTGATCTTTTCTACCCCTTGACTGTATTGTTTTAACAGTGGGTTGGTTGCACCCCATAAAACTGCAACAACCAGCAGCCAGAAAGCATCATCTGATTTTGTTAGAGTCATACATAGTTTTATGGATTACATTAAATATTACAATGTTACTAATTACTCTTTTGTGAAGTGCACTATTTAAAGATTTAAATTTAAAAAAAAATATTGTATTCATAGTAAAGTTTGAAATTTCATTAATATATCATAATTATAGTCAACAAAATATTAAAATAATTTTAGTGTAGGTAAAAAAAAGGCTGCCTTTATAGGTACCCGGGTACCTATGGTCGCCAATGACTATTCGCACCTGGAGTGGTTCCGTACATATTAAATGGCTCCGGAGACGGGTGTGATATCAATAATAGTATGAGAATTATTTTTTAAAATTGTTTTTTCTCCTTGTTACTTCATTGATTAATTATTGATAAAATTATTATTTTTAGTTGTTTTTTTAATTTTTGCTTTGTTAATTTCTCTTAGTACCGGTAGATTTTTTTTCTTTCTCATTTTCATTTTTTAGTTTAAGCCATTTTCGTAGATCAATTATTTTTTTTTTTAAATCTAGTAATGAAGATGATTTAGATACATTTATTGTTTTCATTTGAATTTTAGAAAAGTAATAATATTAATTTAATTATTAAAATTAAATACTTTATTTAAGATTATTTATGTGTATTGTTTAAGTTAAAAGATTTAATCACACAGTACTTTATGAATTAATTAGGTATTCTAAATAATGAAAATTTCATTCATAATGAATTAATTTCAACTATTCCTCTAGAGAGCTTGGTTTAGTCAGAACAAAACCACCAATTTTAAACCTTTTCCTTGGCACTAGGAGTCATACATGCGGACACTGACTGTTTTTCCTGATATCTTGAATCTCCTTTCAACAACCTTTCTCATTTGACTTGACCTAATTCACAAGGTAGTTGCAATGAACATCTTAAAGTTAAAGGATGCCATTGTATAAAGTATGAGAAGGATTTAAACATTTAATACCAATTTTGACTATACGCAAAATGAATAAAGACAAATTTGTATTGCATTGTATTGTAACTTATTGTACTGTATTGTAAATGAAACTTGGCATACACATTAAGAATAACATTGACAACAAGTTTAAAGAAGATTATTACACAGCAGTTATTGAAGTGTTACAAATGGCATGTATGTGGAGGTCACATAAAAATTTGAGAACTCTTCAGGGGTAGCAAATGTAAAAATGTTATAAAACTTTCTAGTTACATATGTTTATAAAAAAAAGCCTCTTGAATTTCATAAAGGATATCAATGAAAAGAAGCATGCAATGTTTGAAGGCTGTAGCTAGAATACTTTTCCCCCCAATTCATTTGGCGCTCCTTAAAAATCCGGAAAATGCAAAATTGAGAAAAATGAATTTTTTTGTGTAAAATTTTATTTTTTTAAATTAGAGGCTGCATGAACGATATAATATGCATACACCAAGTACATATAACCTTCATGATTTTAAAAAAAAAGTTAGAAAACTATGACAGAAAAGATAGAAAAAAAAAATTACCACACGAACCTAATAAATAAAATACATAAATACAAACATTCTGAAAACTTTTCCTTTGAGACATTTGTTTAAAAACAATCCATCATAAAGTAAAGAATCTCAATATAAATAACCATGCAAAGTTTCAATTGTGTAGTTCCAAAACTATTCCTCCTGATTCATCAATTGATGTCAGGAAAAAAAAATGAAAATGCTATATCTATAAAAGCTGAAAAAGACACTGAAACAACATTGGATGCATACATCATGAACACTTTCCAAAAAATTATTGTGAGGTTGTAAGACAAAATTTGGTATCAAATGAAAGATAATTGAATGGACTACGTTTGTAAACTTAATTCTTCAGTTTAACTAAAGGAACGTTAACTGAAATAAACTACCACAAATGACATCCGAATAGCATTGGTCTTTTGGACCCTGGTTTGAATAGCGGCAGCCATTTATTTACACACCAAAAAGTTACACACCAGAACATTAAAAACATTCACATATTTAGTAGTTGAAAATTGTTGGGGGAGCTATCTTTTTCTTTTCAGGGTAATATTTTGTTTAACCTTTGGTCGCCCCTTTGGGCAAACTCTGTCAAAGTTAACCATCCCAAAGGAACTAATACTATTTTGAGTTTCAATTTTTTCTAAATTATTTGCAGCAACTGTTTCCTCGTGGGAAAAATGAATGTCATTTATATCAACAAAATCAATTAGTTGACTTTGAATGAAACTTGTGTGTGGTTCACCTTCATCAAGTTGTGACGCCGATTCATTTTCATCTAAATTTTCAGGACTTTTCCAGAGACTTATAGTAGTTTCAAGAAAGGATATTTTCCATACAAAATCTTGTTCTCCTTGCATCGCCAAAAAATTTGCCAAGCCCATACAAATTCTTTTAGCATGATTAAACCGACCCTCTTGAGTCTTAAAATTATTGTTTCTAGAAGATACAATTTGAGAAGTTACTGAACCACTAGAAGTAGAAGCAACCACTCTAGGAACACTATGTTTGTTAAAACAGCATGGAATTAACTCTGAACAAAATTCTGGAAGCTGTAAATGTCTTGGAACTGAAAAAATATGTCTGCAAGGTAATGCCATCTTTTCAGCAAATGAACAATTACATTGAACTGATGTTGAGCTAAAAATATGTTCCTTATAAGCTACTGAAAAAACTTCTGCTTCTCCAGGGACAAGAGAGTACGGAATAGATTGTGACAATTTGAGCTGATTGAGCAATAGAGCAGCAGCAAAGGAAGTAGCAACACTTTCAATCTTATTTACACTTTCATCATTATCAGATGACGTATACTGAGCTGTGTTTGCAGCAAGCAATCTTTAACGATCACATACTGTAATTTTGCAGTTGTCAAAAGACATAAGGTTACGAAGAGCAGATGAAAAGGAAAGATGAGTCAAACTCTTTTTTATTTTGGCATGATAAGACTCCTAGTGATTTTTTGTTGCATGGAGTCTTAAAACATCAGCATTGGATGATGCTGCCCATAAATGGGCCTTACTCCACCAGTTCGACTCAAAATACTCCAAAGCTACACCAGGAAGAGTATTTTTCATGTCTTGCATCAACTTAAAAAATTCAACACACTACTCAGTATAAACTTGAGACATAAATCCTTCAATAATTGGCTTAACATGCTCAGGACCTACACATTTCGAAAGAAACCTGTGCACAGCCTGGTTAATGTGAAAATGACATAGTTTAACAGGTACATTTGGAAACAGATCATTTATAGCAGAGATTTCAGCCATGTCTTTGTCAACCACAAAGCACTTGAAAAGACTGGCATCAGAATTCTTCAGAAGAAGCTGCAAACAAAGAGAAATAGATTCCTTATCTTCATTTTTTTACAAAACCATGAAGAACAGGAATGCCCCTGCCCTCTCCATCAATAACCATTACAGTCAAAAGTGGATATAAATATTTATTGGTTTTATATGTGAAATCCATTAATAAAACCTCTGGATATTGGGCAATAATTCTAATCATATCATCAGTCATGTATGATAAATACTTAAATTCCCCACTTTCTGTTAGTCCATAGGACACACTTCCACCAGCTTGTGATATAGAATGAAGTATAGATTGAGTTTCAGTTGCATCAGAAGATGATTTATTTATTCTTGACTTAATATCGTAAATATCCCTGGGAAGCAAATCCACATCATGCTGTTGTTCAAGCACTTGTCGGGCCTCAGGTGCCTGAATTGTGGTGCATGACATCAACAGAAGCGTTGCCACATTTAGTTCCACCTTGCAGTTTTCCGGATACAAGCGGAACATCTGGAAAAAAAAACACACAAAGGTTACTTTGCAATAATAAGTATTATGTAAAAAAATATGCCCTGCAAACATTATTATTATTATTATTAGTGGTCTTATAAAATGTTCCCTTTAAGCTGTGCTACCGCGCAGCCGTCTCACAGGCGCTGCGCAGCAGTTTTGAGTATCCGCGCAGCAAATTTCCCTGTAAGTGTGTGTTTATGTTTCTGGACTGTAAAATTTTGCACAAAAAAAATTGATGCTGTAAAACTTTGCACATAACTGTATGATTTTGCACACAAACCAACAAACCTTGGAGGGAACATTGGTCTTTATATAGCGCGGTACCCCAGCCTAGGGCTCTTAAAAATAACTAACCTTCGCCTTGGGGATAAATGTTTTTAAGTTTATTATATGTCACAATAATCAAAATTAAGATATAAATCTCTGTTTGAACTATTTAGAATTTATTAAATTTAATTATACTGTTAAATAGATTTTTCTTAATTTTTTTCAAAACCTTTCTATGGTAAGGGTGGTAACCCTAACCTTAACCTAAAGTTTTCAGTGATAAAATTTCTGAGCGCCCTAGAATTGAATGGGTTAATAAATGGTACAAAACATTCTTTTAAAATGCATCCATCTCTAACTCTATAGTACTAGAGTACCTGTAGGTGACATCAACCTGCCACAAGAATATGCTATTTATTATTATTATGTAAATATTTTTCGCAGCACATGCACTTACTTCTTTTGATACTTCATGGCCAGTATGTTCATGCATTGATTGATTTGGTAATTTCTAGCCGAGATGGATTTCTCTTGGCAACAAGCTTTATCTTTGTCTGGCATCCCAATTTGAAAGAACTGAAAAATATAAAAATTCTCAACGAATTGCCAAAAGTGGTAAGGGCTGATGTGGAGCACGAATGCCATGGCGTCATTTGCTTCTTTATTATAGTTGCAGTGAATTAGGGTTCAGGTTAGGTTGAGGGGTCGATTTGGGTCTAGGTTAGGCATAGGCATGGCATAGGGATCGATTTAGGGATACATTATCATTAGTAGCGGCCATTATCGATAAAATAGTGGCATTCGTCCTCTACATTTACCGTGGTAATAATCATTGGCTTGGAGAAAGAATTATTACATGACAAGTCCAACTAAATTTAAAGTTAACCTATTAGTATTACTTTATTACTTACGCTTGTGATTTTCTTTGGCCTGTTGTCGTTGAAGACTTTGACTTGCGTTTAACTCCTTGTTTGCAACAGTGAATTATATATTCATATTTAAGGTGTTCCAAATTGAGATCTTTCATCGTCTCTGACGATCTTTTAGTGAAACATACCTTGTGTTCTTTACAAACATAATTCAATTCGTCTTCAAAAGACGCATAGGTGTCAAAAATTTTGCCAACCTCCATTTTTATAAAAGAAAGCGCGGCAGACTTGTCGATTAGTAAGCCTCTGTTTCGCAATCATTTTTTTTTTTCGATTACTAAGACTTTCGGGTGCGAATAGTCATGGGCGACGATGGGTACTCGGGTACCTATAGCCACTTTGATATTAGAAACTGCCACCCACGGAAGTAGGGAAAGGGTAGGGGAGGACTGCCCGCCCCGTGAGAAATTTTGGGTTCGCTTCAATTACTTTAAACAACTTATTTTTCTCTTTGTGTCTTCTCTTTACTTAGCATGTGGAGGGGAGAGGGAGGGAGGCAATACATACGTGAGACTTGGATCTGCCAGATTGTATTTCTTTCGCACAAAGGACTCCCCCCCCCCCATGTCATCATCATAAGTGGCGTTACAGACCATGCAAAGTTGATCAAGTTGAACCTAAAGACCAGATATGGGTTTCAGGTGTCCAAGATATAGGCCTTTGTCTATTTCCTGGCCACCCCACCCCACAGTCCCACTCTCCCCTGCTCCTCAGTGCCACTCTCCCCCACCCCACAGTCCCACTCTGCCCCACTCCTCAGTCCCACTCTCCCCCGCCCCACTCTGCCCCGCCCCTCAGTCCCACTCTCCCCCGCCCCACAGACCAACTCCCCTCCACCCCCACAGTCCCACTCTCCACCGCCCCACAGCCCAACTCTCCTCCACCCCCACGGTCCCACTCTCCCCC
>CAXITT010000479.1:372600-402036 GCA_964033795.1 Lymnaea stagnalis | reverse complement strand
CCCCCCCCCCCAAAAAAAAAAACCCGCCAAAAACCGAGGCACATAATCCACAAACCAATGGTTTCAAAGAATAAGTGCTAAAATATATATTATCGTTAATATATAAAAAAAACTACAACACAATTTTTATATATTATACTATATTATAATAGCAAATACTAAGGTATATTATAAAAATAAATGTAGGAAGTCTTTCCTTCTTATAACAAAACTTAAACTTAATAAATTTTAAGGAGGACACAGAGAACTGTGATGTAATGAACGCAGTAAAATTTGCAGATTTTTTTTTGCGTTCCTGGCTTAAACAATTTTTAATATGTCTAGATCTAAATCTATCTTTCATGGCATTATATTATTCAACTTTATGTAATCATTATCAAAGGTTACTATTAAGTTTGAAATATATGTCAAGAGATTAACACATTTTGTCCTTTTTTTTTAAAAGAAAGAAAAAATATTATAATTTCATCTTTTGCAAAATTAATAGGCTAATTGTTATATTATAAAGTTTTTTTTTTTTTTTTTTTTTTTGGGTCATGGGAAACAAACAAAAGTCTTTTAAACAAAATGTAACTGTAATGTAAGTGTAGCCTCCCCGACAATTTTGTTTACGTTATTATTAAACACACTTAAGATAATTTTGTATGTTCCAAAAAATATTGTATTGAGCGAAATCTAATCAATAAGCCACTATAACTTCTTGCATAATTGAAGATTGGCCTCATCAAGTGAGTTTAATAAATTATAATAAAATAATAGCCTATAAAAAAATTACTTTTTTAACCTGAGGCAAGAAAAAAAACAACATAACTGTTATCATCTGATAATTTAATGACATGGCATATCCACTGACATCTTAGTCAAAATGTTTATTACAACCCTAGAGGCCCACCGTGAACCACTAGACTAATTAAAAAAACAACAACAAACAAACAAATAAACAAACAAACTAATGAACATGATATCCCCTTAACTGAAAATTTAAAAGATCTTCTGTTTTTTTTTAAAAACTCGGATACAAAAATAGGCAGGTCAAAAAATTTCAAGCTGGAAATTAAATGACGAAATGACAATAGTTATTATTAAATATTGATTTAGTATACTATTATGAGTGCCGTAATATAACAAGGAGTTTCATTCGATTATTTTTGTATAAACAAGCCATAACATAAAAATACAATAACACTATAATATTGGAATTTACAACAAAGGCTAAGGAAAAACATTTCACTGGCGATTAAAAACAATAAAGTGTTTGAAGGCAGGAAATGATCCGATTCATTTAGAATTGAGTGGTAGATAATTCCAAAAATTGATTTGCCGACTTTCCTAAAAGTATTTGCAGACATTCCAAAAATGATTGCCGAATAAGATAAACAGTGTGTGCTGTTGTAACCGAACTATATTTATAGTCTACTGTCCCCCACCTCCTTTTGCAACGTAGATTCATTGCACCAAATATTTATTAAAAAACAAATAAATATATCAAAACGCTCACTTCTTATATTGCTTAGTTAAATCTGCTCTCGTCTTCACACTTATTTTTTTTTCAATTCATGAGATAGAAGAATCCTACGCAACCTCACACAATGGCAGCCTTCACCCTTTTCCGTTATATCAATACATTAGTGTGTCTCAACTGATTATTATCTCAAATCAAATCAACATTTTCAAAGCCATACTGCTATGATTAACTATTTTTCTTAGTTTCTTCTTTTTGCCTCGTCAGCTGGAGGCTGCATCTAGCCGAACATTCCTTTCATTTGTCCTGAATTTTAAAAAAAAGTAAAATAAGTAAGCCTCAATGTAGGCCTACCTTGTCCCAATATTTTCTTTCTTCATTGATTCAGACACACTGTTCATCGAGGTCTAACGTAAAGTGTCTCACACTGAATACCTCTGGGTAAAATGCGATCAGCTTTGGTAAAATGACAACAACAAAAACAAAACAAAAAAGAAATAAAAGGCACAAGATAAGGGAAAACCTGAAGAAAAAAAAAAGTTAAAAAATATTAACAAAGGACGTGTCGGCAAAAAGCCTTCTTCGGCAAAGAAACCACAAGTTAAAAAAAAAATATTAAAATATCCCATCCCAATACGATTTAATAAAAAATCTGTGAAATATTGTTTTACACTAATGAACATTACTTTAGATTTTGCAGGATTAACTCATTCATGACATCTTTATTTAAACTAGGATTTTCGGACAGAGAGAGGGAGTCGTATTTCATGCTGCTTGACCACATGCCCACCTACACACCGCAGCCTTTCGTTGGGTTCTACCACGCCCTTGACCTGTCTTATGTGTTCGACCTCGATCCCAGCGATATCCTTAAGAGATACTACAGACTAGACGCGGCTCGGGGCTACACCGAGGAGGAGATGGAGATGCGCAGAGTGTATCAGTCGATTGTCGTTGACTTCATGACCACAGGGTAAGGCTGACACTTGTAGAATAAGACAGATGACCCCAGGGTAAGACTGAACGTGTAGGATTAGAAGATGACCACCGAGTGTGACAGACATTTGTACACATGGTTAGAAGATCCCAATAACAAAACTATGATTTACATGGAATACTTAACAAGTTTTATCGCCCCCCCCCCCCGAGCTTTCGTTCTGGCTTGAAAGTATTGTACAGAATGGCTATCCGGCCTGTGCTAGGTCATTTTTTCCCTTTATCCGGCCCGCCGTGAAATTATTTGGAGACCCCTGCACTATGCAAACCGTCTTGTACACATGTACACATATTTCACCTGGTGACACGGTGATCGAGTTAACACTATCTGCTGAGTGTCTAATAAGTCAATTTTGTTGACTCATTTTCTGCAGAAAAATTAAACAAGCCTTAAAACAAAGTTGTTTGTAAAAAATCCTTTATAAAATTTAATATCGAGCACTTGAGAGGGGGGGAAGGGCTGAGAACAATAGCTCGGTGCCTTACAGTTAATTTAATATTTCAGTAAAAAGGGGGGGGGGCGCGGCTGAAAATTTGACAAAACGTGTAACGCACTTTATAAGAATCCCTATTAGTGCCCCCCTCCCCAAGGCTGGCAACCACATTTTTTTCCCACGCCCCTAAACTATATAAAAATGTAATGAATCTTGAACTTGCTGGACTAATGTCATCTTTCCAACTGACTATTTCCCAGGGCACCATTCAACACTCCACATATGCGCTCCAAGGGCTGATACATGTCTCTTGGCTAAAAGTAAAATATTAAGGGGATTTATTGCCGTAGGGCATTTAATGTTAAATCTCCTATCTTCATTTTTGAAAATTTCGTCTTCTTTTTGGCTTCCCAGCAATCCAGGACTAGGCTTGAACCGCAACATGACCTCGGCATGGCGGCCGTTCGATCCGGACAATGAATATTTCCTCAGCTTAACCCACAGGCCTTCGGTGCAGCAGTTTCCTTTGGAGGATAGGAGGGCGTTCTGGACGAAGACGTTCCCCGAAGTCGTTGAGGCGTTCAGGGTGCAAGACTTGTTGAAAGACGAACTGTAGCGGTGCAGGCCACGTACTCGCAACACATACACACATAAATTCATTAATGCGTGCATTAATTCTGGTTTTAAAAAAAACAAAAACTAATCGTAGTGATACGCTAACCCACTCGCATGACTTATAAGAGAATATAATTGAAAAAAATAAAATGAACATCTGCTTTCCATTATTTCAGGAAATCTAGTTTAAATTCGATATTTTCTTTCCATGAAGTCGTCTTAAGATTAACCTTATCAAGCTAAGGAAAATAAATTCTTTATTAGTCATTCGAGAATTCCATAGCAAAGAAAAACAACGATCGGGTGTGTGTCTGTGTGTGTGTGTGGGGGGGGGGATATGATTTCCATCGCCAGCAACAACCTCTCAGTGTCCCTGGGAATGCGAAAGCAAATGATATTAATTTTTTTGCTCATACAGCATTTTGCTGTCAACAGCTAAATAAAAATAAAAAAAAACTTTGGGGTCCGTACAATAAAAATTTGAAGGTCTAGTTTTCGGCCACGGGGGCTTTTTTTAACATTTTTAAGAGCCATTAGCGGTTCTCAGTTTAAGAGCTTAAAGGGCTTCTTTTCGGTCATGAGGCCCCAATTTTAAGAGAACTTAACCGTTGAAATTAGTATAGTTTCAAGGTGCAGCTTTTGGCCATTGCCCCCATGTTTTAAGAAACCTCATCATTAAAAGGAAAAATGACATGAACATGCTAACTCTCTTTTAGAAATTGCTGTTTTTCAATTCAGTGTTAAAGGTGGTATTCAAATAAGACGTTTATAATATATAAGGATCATATGAATGAGGAATAATGACGTAGTGAACTCAGCAATCAGTCTAAACTCCTCGCCGCCCTCCCCCCCCCCGCTTCCCCCTCCTCCGCTCCCCCCCCCGGCCACCGCTCCCCCCACCCCTTATAGCGCTGATATCTCCTCGCCGCCCTCCCCCCCCCCGCTCCCCCCTCCTCCGCTCCCCCCCCCGGCCACCGCTCCCCCCACCCCTTATAGCGCTGATACAAACTAAATCACGTTTCAACATGAGTTATTGTAGATGTTATCTACACAGACGCCAATCTCAGCCTCGTTGTCGGCGTTAGAATAAGCTTCATCGTTTCTGTCGCGTGTAGGCCTAGCGACGGACGCGTAAAGCTGCTGGGTTTTCACGACGCTCTTTCTGGCTCCCTGGTCCTTGGACATCCTGTTACCTTTTGACGACGTGTAGTGGTCGCTTTCATCCCTCATAGAAACCGCTTGGCCTCTTTGGTCTGCATCTGGAGAGTATTGAATGAAAACGTGGAGTAAGATATCTTTTATAGTTATAAATGGATACTCTACCATTTAACACCGATAATATAGATTTGAGAGAAGCCAGACTTGTAGTTATAGAAACGTGTACGTGTACCGGGGAAAAAAAGTGAACTTAAAAGATATTTCATGTTAATAAAATATTGGATTATGAAAAAAACAACAACAAAAAAACACCGTTCGTTTTGTTTTAAACGTCAGACTTTGTTGTAAGGCAACTGCCACTGAGATATATACCACTTTATTTTTTTATTTCGCCGAAATCGAAATACTAGGCCGAAATTTAAAAAAAGAGACTTTTGTCGAGACCGAAATCAAACCGAAAGTTAACGTTTCAGTTTCGGCCGAAACCGAAATTCAACCGAAAATTAACTTTTTGGTTTCCGCTGAAACCGATATTAGGCCGAAAGTGATCAAATGGCCACTTTCGAGGGCCGAAACCGGAGCCGAAGCCGAAATTTGTTCGGTCTCTACATACAGCATTCTCTAAGACAAACAAAATATTTCTTGGGAATAGAACGACGGCCTTAACCGTTGGATCTAGTGTTACTATGTGCCGTTTGAAATAGCGATTCAACGGTTATGGGGAAGCTGAAAGCGTCGTACACGATCAATGAAAATATGACAAGATCGTGTGTGTTAGCGTATGCCACACGACTAAAGAAAATATGTTGCCGAAAGAGAGGACTCGTGTTGCCGCGCTGGGGCATATGATTTCCATCGCCTCGCTGTTGACAGCAAAATGCTGTATGAGCTAAAGAATATCTAAATTCTTAGATCTCCTACTCTTAATGGACGATGTATCTTAGTACAGAATCTTAGTTTGTTTCGGATTTTTTAAAAAGGAAAACAATTCAAGTCTACAGACATTAATCAAATAAAAAAAAAACATTTTGTTAACATACACAAACACGGTTTAATACTCTGCACGGTCTAGATCAGAGGTGGGAAACATTTTATTGTGCAGAGTGCAACTTAGACGTTACATGGCTTTTGGCCTGGGAGCGAATTTGTCCAGGGGTCAATAAATTCAGCAAATAAATTGAACACATTTTTTAATTAATTGATTATAATAAATAGTGATATCGAGGTAATATCTCACATTAAAGAAAAAAATCAAAAGAAATATAAGGAAATGACATGTAACATTTGAGAAATAGTTAATAGTGAAAGCAGTGAAGCATAAACCCAGTTCACGGAAGTTCTTGTGGACCGCATTAAACTTTCCGGCGGGCCGTATGTGGCCCGCAGCCCGTAGGTTGCCTCATCCTTGATCTAGATACAACCATTAAAATAAAACAAGTACCAGACCTAAAGAAGGTTCCCTGTACGTGTAGGGCCGTCCTAAATTTTCCTGGCTAAGAGAGTCATACTTGAGGTCCTCCGGCGCCTCGGCCTGACCTTGTCCACGGCGCGTCCTCCAGCACACGGCCCCGATGATCGTGAGGACGAGAACGACGGGGCCCAACGTCAGACCAAGGCCCAGGCCCAATTCAAGTCTGTGAGCGTTATCTGCAATCGATCAACATACAAATGTTTACTTAAGGCTACATGAGCCAAACAACATTGAAATAACATTACGGAGACTTATTTCACGCAGTCTCCTAGCAGGAGGAGATCTCAAACGTGCAACTTCCCGGCCTGATAGTTAGGGCTTTAGAAGGGGGGGGGGGCTGCTTTGAGAAGGGCATTAAGAGCTCAGGCTTGACGGCTCGCTGACGCCACTTTTTAAGCACACATTTCATGCAGACGGATCTGGAATCACACACTTAAATGAAATCAAATCTGATAAGCTGGGAAGTCACATTATTTAGATGCCGTTGTATATTTTACATTAAACAAAAAAAACCAGCAGATTGATTACAGAGGCTCAAATTTTGAGCTGGAAGAATTTTATAAAACATGACAGGACAACGACTTGTGACATGTTGCACAAGAGGACATAATTTGTGCGCCATACGATATTAATGGTACATAATATGGTTCTGGAACATGCAATAGTGCTGACCGATTCGTCGATATGATATTAAAAATAGAAGTTACACACTTCACAAAAAATCGCAGTTGCCAAAAAAATAAAAATTAAAACAAAATAAAAAAATAAGAAACTTTGTCACTTTAGTGCAATTTTTTAATGAAAATATTTATATTGTTACATCCTTAAACATCTATGACCCCCGTCCCCCCAAGTGTTGAAATGTTTTCCTCCCCTTCAAGTTAAAATGTTCCACCGACCTGGCTGTTTTCCGACCCCTAGCGGGACTTCCAACGGCTCCCCCACCCCGTTGCTTATCCTCAGATTGTAGCTCCTTAAGTCCGAGTCCTTGATTTGATACATGGCCAGGTTCACGCGGCCGTCGCCTGGCGTGTCGGGCTGGAAGTGGACAGTGTACAACTCCTGTCTCGCCCGGTAGATGGCGCCGTTTTCCAAAAATTCAAAGGAGAACGTGTAATTCTGGGGCCACCCGGACACAGAAAATGAAAAATAGCTGCTCTCCCCGCTCTCCACAACATGGAATCTGTCCTCAATTCGTTGTATAAGAATTTTAGGAGGACCTGAAGTAAAAAAAAAAATGAGATTTTTGGCAAATGAGTTGCTCAGAAACTTATTGGGTTTCTGGAAATTGTCGGATTTGGTTCAAAAGAAATGAAATCAATAGATATTATCATGGAAACTACTTTACATTGAAAACTGTCATTACAAGAAATTATCTTATTTTTTTTATATATGCCGATAAAAGCAGGTACTTAATTGCGAATATTTTTAAAAGAACATGCTGAATCTCAAAAGAGAGACCACTAAATTTCCGTGCTTTAAATCTATTTTAATACTAGATTTTGGTAACAATTAACCCTTCGTCTTCGCTGCTTTTAGCTAATATTTTGAATGATATGTTTTAAACAGGAGTAAGCAAAGAGCGCTAATGCACGCATAGAGACAACTGCCATAACGAGGTTCAGAGTTCAGAGATGTCGCGTCGTGGCTGTTTGGGGGGTGTTCACTGACACATATTGGTTTTATTTAAGCCTTTTGCATTCAAAGTTGTAATACTTTTTCTAACCACCTCACATGTTTGGGGCTCTTTAAATATCCAGGGGTTCTCAAGCCACAGGTGCCACGTGACAACTCTGTTTGGATCAAAGTGGAACCGAAGCAAAGATTAATCAATTTTAGAATAGATTTAAAAAAAAAAATACGGACCACACATTTTAATTGACCAAAATTGCAACAACAAAAAAAAGCAGATATGAAAAAAAAATCAACTTACAATTCATAGACACAGTAAGACTCCTGGTGGAGCTCGTCAAGCCATCAACCTGACAGACGTACACAGTGACATTGTCACAGCCAAAGTTGTCTAGCGTGTGGTTCAGTCTGCGTGACTTATTCACAGAGCTGACCTCCACCTTACCTAGGCTGCTGAACAGTGTAATTTTTTGTGCGGCGACTGGTCCGACTGCACACTCAAAGATGACGCTGCTGCCCCCACTTGTGCTCAAGCTTGTACTGACGTCATTCGCCGTGAAGCTCGTAATGCTTGTGTCTGTGTGAAATTGCTCACAAAGGTAAGAAAAGCCAAGAAACGCAGTCCCCTAGATATCATTGACCTATTACCATTCTATCACCTAGACGGGTTTAATTGTTCTATGATCTTTACAGATTTAGTGTACTCGTTGTGTTCAAAGTACACAACATCATCTAATCACTAAACGTCAATCTCATACTATTGACTAGGAACATCAAAACCCTTTTTTTTTGGGGAGGGGGGGGGGGGGTCCTTCGGTATCAGAAATCCGGTTTGAACAGGTCTTCAGTTTAAACAACCAGGGTTCGGGTGGTAGGAGGTTCAAGTGTATAGAATGAGTTCCCCAACATAAAACCCTTTTTTTTTGGGGAGGTGGGGGGGGTGTCCTTCGGTATCAGAAATCCGGTTTGAACAGGTCTTCAGTTTAAACAACCAGGGTTCGAGTGGTAGGAGGTTCAAGTGTATAGAATGAGTTCCCCAACAATCCCCCCTCCTGGTCTCCCCCCCCCTCCCAAGCCACGTCATATCGACTCATTATGTAAGAAACTGCCATCCACGGAAGTAGGGAAAGGGTAGGGGAGGACTGCCCGCCCCGGGAGAAATTTTGGGTTCGCGTCATATTCCTTAAACAGCTCTTTGTGTATTCTCTTTACATTGTAGGTGGAGAAGAGAGGGAGGGAGGCAATACATACGTGAGACTTGGATATGCCAGATTTTATTTCTTTCTCACAATGGACTCTTCCCCAACCCCATGCCATCATCATCAGCGGTGCTACAGACCATGTAGGGCCCTGGCCTGCTCCACCACATCCTTCCATTCGGAATGATTCACGGGTTTCAGCCTTCATGCGCGAACCCCCAGCTGTTGTAAATCCTTATCATTTTTGGTCAGGCATGGGTCGAAATCCAAAATTATCGGTCCGTATTTATGTCGTTTATTTTTCCTAAAACACTTGATTTTTCACGTGACAGGGTCGTTAGCCCTGCGAACAAGCGTCTGGCGGGGAGGATGCCCCCTTGCAGCTTTCAGGGTAGCTGCCTTTTTATTGGGTCGGGTTCCTAGCCTATGTGGATCCCTCCACTTCCTACAAGGCAGTAGGTTCTGATTTTTGTCCACCCCGGGTATTTTATTTCCCCGGTACCGGACATATCTGGTGGGCTTTCCCCTATCCGCCACCTGGGGAGGCGCTCGATAGAAAAACATTCCCCCCCCACCCCCTCACAACTAAGCCATAACTGGTATTTAACACCTGAACCAAGAGCCGTTTTGTCGGATAACACCAAAGCATTAGAGAAAGGATACCAATTGCACGCACCAAACTGCATCTTTATTTTCGTAAAGCGCATTTTTAACTTTAATATTTATAAAAACCAGAACAACAACCAAAAATTTACAGTAATAATTAGTGTATTCAATTTTCTTATTATACTTTTATAAAATCTAGATAAATCTTCTAAATATATTATAATTTTTTTTTATATCAGTTTGTAAAATGAAAAACTGTTTTGTGAAAATAAACAACCAGGTTTGTGAAAATGTACAACCGGGTTTGTGAAAATGAACAACCAGGTTTGTGAAAATGAACAACCGGGTTTGTGAAAATGAACAACCAGGTTTGTGAAAATAAACAACCGGGTTTGTGAAAATGAACAACCAGGTTTGTGAAAATGAACAACCGGGTTTGTGAAAATGAACAACCAGGTTTGTGAAAATAAACAACCGGGTTTGTGAAAATGAACAACCGGGTTTGTGAAAATGAGCAACCGGGTTTGTGAAAATGAACAATCGGGTTTGTGAAAATGAACAACCGGGTTTGTGAAAATTGACAACCGCGTTTGTGAAAATGAACAACCGGGTTTGTGAAAATGAACAACCGGGTTTGTGAAAATGAACAACCGGTTTTGTGAAAATGAACAACCGGGTTTGTGAAAATGAACAACCGAGTTTGTGAAAATCAAGAACCGGGTTGTGAAAAGCAGTATTCAGCTTTTGATTCAAGATTCTTAGTATTTACTGTACAACAATAATAAAAATAAATATTTCTTATCTACGCCCCAAACTACAACTATTCTATGTAAATAAGGTACATTGTATAATGAACATGTAACAATTGTATACTGTACATGTAACGATTATATACTTATATCATTCATGCTATTATTTGCTAAACAAATTCCGTACAGACAACATGTACCAACCAAGTACTAAATCTGTCCTATGAACCAAACATTATCTATGCACTTGAAAAAATGTTCTGCATAACTAAAATACTATACTAGTAGTATACTCAAAAACAGATACTAGGTGCCCCACATGCAATATATATCCAATATTCTACTTTGCATTACACATGTAGTAAGTACCGAGCATGTACTATGTGCCAAACATGCACTAAGTACCAAACATTCACTAAGTACCAAACATTTACTAACTAAAACATGTAATAAGTTTTAAACATGTACTAGGTACAAAAATGTTTTAACTAAAATATGTACAAGTAGCAACCATGTACAAAGTACCAAACATGTACAAAGTACCAAACATTTACAAAGTACCAAACATGTACAAAGAACCAAACATGTACAAGTACCAAACATGTACAAAGTACCAAACATATACTAAGTACCAACCATGTACAAAGTACCAAATATTTACTAAGTACCAAACATGTACAAAGTACCAAAATGTACTAAGTACCAAACATGTACAAAGTACAAAACATGTACTAGTATCAAACATGTGCTAAGAACCAAACATTTACTAAGTGCCAAACACGTACTGAGTACCACACAAGTACTCACCGAGCGTGACCGAGCCAGCTGTGCTATTCACTGCGTCAGTCTTGCTAGCGTTGGAGCTGGAGAACATCCTGACACTTATTTCATGACTTCCACTCAGAAAACTTGTACGCGGTACAGTCAGAGTACAATTGGAGGCATTGTACGGTACTAACTCACCATCCACACGAAGAGAGTACTCTTCGTTCTTATATTCAATAGTCCCATTGACCTTTGTACTAGCCGAGTCCTTTGGAAGACAATGTCATAAAATAGTATTTTATTTCGAATGAAGAAAAATTGAGTAATCAATGAATTCCTACTCGTTCCTTGTTTAATAATTTGACTCGAAGAAATATTGTGTACCATTAAAAAGAAAATTAAAAATGTAAGTAATCCTGAAAGTATTTTAAGACATATAGTAAAAAAAAGAGCACATTAATTAGCTTTATTATTGAAAGAAGTTTGAGTTTGTGATTTTAAATGGAGAGAACAACTCCTTTACTGTACAGAAATACTAAACATTATATAATTTTAAATTTATTTAAACTCTAATAGTTGTGTTTTAAAAATAAAAAATGCAGTCATATTAATCAAATATCTAGCGGAAAAATATAAAATCTAATGTCTGGGCTTCAAAATAAAAGACACGACACTTAAGTGGACGTTTTGACAAGATGCCTTCTTCGGCAGAAAATGTTACAAACAACAGATACATTCAAATTTTTAAAAAGAAAAAAAAAGAATTTTTTTTTGAACACCTTACAAAATAGCTCAATACTCAGAACAGGAAGCTCTCCATGTTATTGTCAAAACGTGCGCCCCATATTTGTTGTGGGACGTACGATCACGGTAAGAGAATGTATGCGTTATTAATTAATGCAAAAGTTTAACAGACAAAAATTGAGAATAGCAATGCAGGGAAAATAAAGGATCAATTAGTAAGTGGGTATTTGATTAATTCCGTACGGTGATATGGTGCCGATGATTTGAATTAATTTGTTTTTATTCTTCACCCTCGCTGGTATATTAATACAAGAAATCAGAGCCGGGGTGGATACCTAGGATGTGCCTTTGTTGTTCACATTTGTTAAAATGGGGTGAGACCGAGTGTAGCTTGTTTTGTTCAAAATCCCGAAGATGTTCACTGAACCTATCAGAAAGCTTTCTTCCCGAAGCAGCATCTTCGGCAATAAATCAAATAGTGTAAATTTTGATCTATACACGTGAAGCCCACTGTTAGATTGAAGCCCCCCCCCCACCTTTAGGGAAGCCAATGTGTTCAGCTTCCAGAACATTGGGCACGTCCTAAAACGGCGTCTTTAACATGAATGTAGGGAGGGGTCAGCTCGTAAAGCGACTGTGAACCAGAGGGTCACATACGTTTTTTTTTTCACCTGAAGACAATAAGTAGAGGGCATGAGAATATCGAGTTAGTGTCGGGGTCAGCAAGGGTGTATATACATCTTTTACATTGTAAAGGAGGTAGGCAAGAAAGAGCCTTTTGGATGCTCATTTTTTTGTATAAAAGGTATTTAGAAGCCTCATTACATGCCATGGTACAGATACCGTCGAGGGCCGAAATAAGAGCACTCTCGGGATAAGATCTAAAGCGTAAGAAGTCCATAATTTTATTTGGCCTGTCTAAAAAGACTTTATCTGATCGGCAGAGGCACCGTACCGTAATACGTTTGGAAAAGGGTTTGTAATCTTTAAAATGTCTGGGCTAGTAAGATGAATACAATAAGTAACTATGGCTGTCAGTCGGTTTTTTTGTAAGCAGAGGTGAATAATTCGTTCCCGTTTAAGGTAAGAGCAATGTCAAGAACGGCTCCGGAATTCTCAGAGATTTGTGAAGTAAATTTAATAGATGGACGGTAAGAGTTAAGAATATCAATACATTGTTGGGCTTCGCTTGTTTTTAGGGCATTGAAGCCAATGTCATTATCAATGTATTTTTTGTACAGTTTTGGGATACGGAATGCACATGCCTACTCTACAATGTATTCAAAGTGATCCATAAAAGGCAGTCAAATTAGAACTCATTTTTGGTACCCATGGCTACACCATCAATTTGGTGAAAAGAATGACCACTAAATTAAAAAAAAAACAACTGAGACCAGTTGGATATGGTGACAGTATGAATTCATAGACGTGGCTGGTTTTCAAGGAAAGAAATCTCAGAAGACATTGTTACGCACTGACTTGTATTGGGAGAAATTAATCTCCTATTTTAATTTTAATTGGCTCGTTGTAATCAGTGCCTAACAAAGGACGATACCACAGAATCAACAATATTAAAGATACGACCCAAAACAGTTTCTAGTTACAATTAATAAGATTTATTATGTCTAAAGATAATTACAAAAGAAAATAAAATAAAATTACAATCTTCAACTTACAGTATGGTGGATCTCGTACCGGTACACAGTTAATACAATTAGAAATAATGATGCCAATAAATAATGCGAAATAAACACATATAAGTAGGAGCACACAACTACACAAAGAATAAAATACGCCTCGTAATGTTAAGAGAATCTATATGAAAATCTCCCCTCGTCCGTGCCTGTCAAACCCTTATATAGGTGTAGAGTAAGGCGCTTCCAGAAGGGCTTATGACGTGTTGTTTACATATCTCGGGTTAAGGAGTACATTCCAGAAAGTACCCCGAGTCATTATACCCAATGCGTAATTGGAAACCGATTGTAAACAAGATACTTCAAAGGCCTAAGCCACACCCCTTTGTGAACACAGCGTCTCATGCGGGGTCAATCAGAGGGCACGCACGAGAAATATGATGTAAACAAGCACTCTGTAACAACATCAAGGAAAAAAATGAGATGTTTTGTATAACGAGTAATGTTTAGGGAGTTGGATGTTATTTTTGCTAACGCGAGGTTGGTGTCTTAAATATACGTAGGTGAAGTAGTTACAAAAGGCTTGCAGATCATTTTTCGTTTTCGTAATTTTCCCTCTTACATGACGAACATTTCGTTTTCATAATGTTTCCTCTGATATGACGAACATTTGGTTTTCGTAATTTTCCCTCTTACATGATGAACATTTCGTTTTCGTAATGTTCCCTCTTACATGATGAACATTTCGTTTTCGTAATGTTCCCTCTTACATGATGAACATTTGGTTTCCCTGCTGACTTTGAGCATTTTGGACTGAAAGCTTTTCTTATATTCACACACACACACATACCATACATACATACATACATACATACATACATACATACATACTTACATACACACACACACACACACACACACACATGCACACGCACAATCACAAGCACACGCACACGCACACACGCACGCACACGCACGCGCGCACGCACGCACACACATACACACACACACACACATATATATGTGTGTCTGTACATGTGTGTGTGACATACCCTAAAGTAGAAATATGCCAACGAAATAAACGCACTAATTAAGGTGCGCATATATCCACAATTGCACTCTCTGTGACAGCTGGGCGTGAATCCAATCTAAAGTATTCTTTTTTTTTTTTTTTGTGTTTTTTTTTGGGGGTTTTGGGGGGGGGGGGGGGGGGGGGTTTGAGGAAGCAGGGAGGAGTGGTGGACTGAACTGGACATTGTGAGTGGACAGTTTGTTGCGATACCTTTCCTCCTCATTTTAGACACATTGAGAAAGAGGAAGAAATAGTCCAGAAAGGCAAAGAATGAGAGATGGCAAATCTCAAAAAAATATTTTATGGTTTGTTTTAATCGCATCCGCATTCACTCTTGCCTGACTTTGACTTGCGGGTAAAACCCGGAACCTGTAACAGATCTAGCGAGACCCTGTTTTTTTTTTTTTTCTTCTCTTTTGAGACCTCCTGGCCCTCCCCTAACGCCGTGGCCAACAGTCAACTTAAAATGCGTGTTAGTCCCAGTCCCCCAATTTCTCGATTCATTCCTCACATCATCTTCCGGACGAAACGTTCAAATTTTATTCCCTTTTCTATTAATTCCAGCTTAACGTACCTTGTTCTACTATTTCATTTGAAATTCAAGTATCACTTCTTTTTAGCGCCTGGTAAAACGTCTACAATGATCAGACAAGTTTTCAACCTATTGTGTTTAACTCTAATTAACATATTACAATAGCGTTCGACTGGGATAAGCTGTTAAATTGATTCATGAGAAATAAAATAATTTGTGTAAACAAAACAATTTCCCGAAGGCATTAATCGTGATTAGACAAAATACAAAATTAAACGTTTCGGCACAATGCCTTCGTCAGTAAAGAAAAAAAAATTGATAAAAATTAAAGTTTAATAATGTATGTAATCCATATGTATACCTAAAATAAGAGAAAATAAAAAAATAAGAATGGTCACAAGTTACCAAGAACGAAAAATAAGGTGGGGGACTACATAAAAAAAGAAGGAAAAAAAAAAAGACATTTGAGATATGAAACAAGTTTGAATTTGTGTGATACCGTAGGTAAACATGAGGCCATTTGGGGCTTTGGAAAAAATTTTCCGTGCGGAAAGTCTTGCGACAGAACAAGCTTTGATAAATGATAACTTTACACGCGTCCACTACGAGCTAAGACTTAACTTAACCCACTCCAGTCATTAAGACTTAACTTACCCCACTCCAGCGTGTAAAGAATTCGCACCTTATGCCAGGTGAGACCTTGGATGTCCTGCAGGTCACAGTGACATTCGTACCGACGGTTGGCAGGTCACACGTCACATTCTCGGGTGGGGCTAAAGGAAAAAAACAGAAAAAAACCCAACTAAATTCTCTAAAAGGTTTAGATTAATCAAACTGTATCGATCCGAATGGTATTGAATTTTGTATCCACAATGTCTGTTTAAATTGAAAGGTCATCTGCTTTAGCATTTGTTATTTGTTTACGTTGAACCTACTGTATTCTTCCTTCCGTTACTGTAGATGCCATTGTCGTTTATCTAAAAAAACTAACTATTTTGGGATATTGCTTATGGCTTACTCTGCTCACAGATTCAGAGATTTTTTCATGAAATAAATAAATTATTATAAAAAAGCAGGGGGAAAAAAACAACCTCACCACCAACAAAAAATAAAAATGAATATTTAAAAAAAAAATAAAAAATTAAAGCAGTTGTCATCCCTTGCCTGTGGCTGTTAGTAGCTATTGGAACTATTTTACTATTATTATTTACTAATTATTATGTATCTTATCTTTATCGCTACGATTATTTTTTATGTACGTAATTTGGTCTATTATTTCTGTTATTTTTTTATATCATTTCAAATTATTATTATTTATATTATTATTAATTTAAAAAAAACAACAAAGTTTTCCACATCTGGTGGGATGGCAAATAAAAGTGTATTCCAAATATTAATACAGAGATTTCTAAATCTCAAATTGCTTTTTTGCTTGCATTCTCGGACAAACAAATGACAAATTGAATGGGCAGATATCTATTTAGTTTTGCATGACACATTTTTTATAAACTGAGATGGGGAATCCATGCTCTAGGGCAGTAGCTGACAATCTTGAAGGATCTCTAAATTAACTCCAACTTATAATATTGATGAATCTCTAACTGAGATTTAACTCATAATATTGATGAATCTCTAATTTAACTATAACTTATCATCTTTTTTAGATCTGTAACATAATTATAGCTTGTAATTTTGATGGACCTCTAACTAATCTATGACTTATCTTGTTGGATCTGTAATTAAACTATAAATTATCTTGATGGATCTCTAGCTAAACTATAACTTATCATATTGATGGATCTCTAGCTAAACTATATCTATCATATTGATGGATCTCTAGCTAAACAATATCTGATCATTTTGATGGATCTCTAGCTTAACTATATCTGATCATTTTGATGGATCTCTAGCTAAACTATATCTTATCATATTGATGGATCTCTAGCTTAAGTATAAGTTATCATCTTGATGGATCTCTACCTTAACTATAACTTATCATCTTAATGGGTCTTTAACTTAGCTATAACTTATCATCTTGATGGATCTCTAGCTTAACTCTAAGTTATTATCTGGATGGATCTGGATGGATCTCTATCTAAACAATAACTCATCGCCTTCATGAATCTCTAACTGAACAATAACTTACTATCAACCTGAATAATTAACTTCACTCTTAAACACTACAACAATTTTTTTTTTCAACGGTAACCTGATGTGTCATTTCAAATCTATTTATCTGTGTTCAACGTAATCCCAAAATAAAGCATCAAACACCACGATAAATTTTCATCCGCTAATACTACGTTATACAAAAAATGATATTGTTATACAAAAATGATATTGTTATAAAAAAATGATATTGTTATATAAAAAATGATATTGTTATACAAAAAACGATATAGGCTAGTTATACAAAAAATGATATTGTTATACAAAAAATGATATTGTTATACAAAAAATGATATTGTTATATAAACAAAAATGATATTGTTATATAAAAATGATATTGTTATGCAAAAAATTATACATACTGTACACAACCAGTGCGCCACTACACGGCGACCAGGCCGACATCCTGGATGGCGACAGGCGACATTTGAAGTTTCTGTAACTGGTGCTGGCTTTGACGTCCGTCAAATTGCTCTCGACGAACGAGCCATTGACCTTTAGCCTGGCGCTGAACGGCCCAGAGCAGGTTTGATTCGACAGCGAGCAGTTGGCCACGGACAAGTCGACGTTCTGGTACCTCTCAATCGTCCACTCCAAAACCTGGGAACTATCTAGCGTTGTGGAGTGATTGCAAAACACAGAGAACGTCTGGCCATCTTTCAACGGGGGACAACTCATTACAGCCGCTGATTGAACGGACGAGTTAACAAGGAAATGTAAAACAAAACATTTGAAGAAATATTTAAAAAAAAAAATAAAAAATTACAGGTACAATAATTTTCAACCCATAAAATGGTTCTTTAACTAACGTGGGTATAAAGTATTGTGCAACAAAAGCTTACATTTAGACATGCACAGTTGTTTTCTGCTCCCGCGTAGTTCCAAATGCTTGTATGATTTCTCTAAACTTAATTCTAGTAAGATGAGTTGGGCCAAATAAAAACCGAGACCCAATAGAAATATACAGTGAAAATAGTCTGACACACAACTGAGGGGACCGAAATATGTCTTCGTGTTAAACGATGCAGACAATATATATAATTTAAAAAAAAACAAAAAAAACAATAAAATGAATGAAAATATTAATAAAAATTTAATAAATTTTAATAATTTTATTTAAATAAAAACAAATAAAAATTAATTTTTTGGGAAAATAATCTGATTTTTAATTTTTTTTTAAAATTCTTTTTTAAAGTTTTGTTTTTGCGTTGTCTTTTTTAGCATCCAGTTGGCAAAACATTGTTCGATATCGTCCATTGTCTTAGTCATTTCGAGATAACCTTCTTTCACACGACACACCTCCTCCTCTTTTTTCTTTGTTTCTTCAGACCCCTCTACATTCTCGTCGGCTGGTGTATGCATTATGTTCATTGGGAGTAGCCAAATCTTTTCATGCGAAACGAATTTTGTTTATTGTTAAAATAAGTTTTAAAAAACTATATGAAAATACCGCTTTATTAATTTTGTGTAAACCGATTGTTCACGTAAAGCGTTTTCGCGTTAAATGTATTTCATAGTATATACATATATATATATATATATATANATATATATATATATACATACAGAAACAAAAACATAGAGACCTATCGGAATCTACTAAAAAACGATGTACAAAGACACTTAACTCACCAGTAAAGAAGAGCAAATGAGGGCACAAAAGTATCCAGAGCAACCATTTCATGCTGCTATCTGGAAGATACATTTTCATGGTCAGTGAACTTTTGTTCGTCCCCTCAAAAAAACACCTGTTCATTCCCCACTGCAGTGATTACTCTTTGAACGCGCTACCAGCAAAAGGTGAAGACTGTAGTATTGAATACGATCTGGGTTTACTCCGTACTAAGCCGTTTTTTTTTCGGTAACACCCACGGTCTGTCTGAACATGTAGATGAATAGTGGAAAGTAAGGAGCTATTTGGTCTGAAGCATTTTTTTAGAAAGACTCCAAGAAAAAAGCCCCCCAAACCCCCCAACAATATTATCCCCGACCAGGATGTTGTTTGACTATACATTCTAACACCAGAAACACGATATCATTTTAATCCACGTCGGGGAGACGCAACGAGACGGACACACATCCCCAAAACCTGTAACGTAATACATTATCGCAAGCTTTCATGTCTCACACGGGAGCAGTGTTCCTTTCAGAAAATTCCCCCCCCCCCCGGGAAGGGGAGCATTTAAAATTTTCGGTGGGCGGTGCCGGTTGCCCTTGGCCAGAGGCGTAGTTAAGGAGTTTCAGATTGGCCATACTTCCCGGGGCACCAGCCTAGCCGTAAAAATCCCCCCCCCCCCGGGAAGGGGGGCATTTAAAATTTTCGGGGGGCAGGGCCAGGTGGCAGTGGCCAGGGGGGTAGTTAAGGGGGGTCAGATTGGACATACTTCCCGGGGCACCAGCCTAGCCGGGGGGGGGGGGAGCAAAAATGGGCTCAGATGGTATTAATTGGTTGAAAAATAAATTGGTTAAAAAATAATGGGTTTCAGAGATGGAAGGGGCGTAGAAATGAATTTTGTGCCCTGACGAGAAACACTGTAGATACGCCCCTGCTAGTGACGTCAAAATAGGGTGGATTAAGCGGTTCACCCAGGTGTCCCTTTGTCTTTATATGCTGGTGTGGCATTTTTGGACAACTGCCGAGTTTGTATCTTGAAAGAGAGGACGGCGAAAATATGTAGCCGCCCATGGCGGCACTAATAATAGCTACGCCACTAGGCAGTGTATCTATCGATACCAAAATCGGCGGTCATTTTCATCGTGGCTTAAGGATGAAATCGAGGGCGCCTCTTAATTTTGATCGGTGGAGGGGTTTCCAAGAAAAATTTTGATTATTTAAAAATCAAGAGGTGTATTTTTGAGTATACTTGAATTCAATGTTTCTGTTATACCTTTTGAACAGCGAAGAACATTTTAAGTTTTTTTGCGAGGCATTATTTAGCCCAGTGCCATATATAAACAAAATTCACTCTGTTTTTGTCGTGCCCCAGGGTAATCATTAGGCATAAGCTTATAAGCAACACCATACTGTAACATTGATCAGCGTGGGGGTAAGGGGTGCATAATATAGGGTACTAAAGACATTCGTACAAACTCAAAATACAGGGTGCCTTATTTTGGCACATACTTGAATTTGTTGCTTCTTTCAGACAATTTTGAGGTGGCTTTTCAAACTTTCGGGTGGGAAGCGCCAAAATTAGCCACCAAAGACATCTTAAATTCCGCACCAGCGGGACGTAAACTAAATTCACTCTAGTTGTGTCACTCTTGAGGGTACGCTTTTGCCCTAGATTATTATCACCACTTATATCTTTTAAATCACCGACACATTTTAAAAATTACAAGAATACAGTTTATCACGTATCTGAATTTAATTTTACAACTGTCTACACTTTATTGGAGAGCAACGGAAGAGATCCTAGTTAAAAATTTTAGGTGTCACTTACCTTAGAGCTATCGTGCGCCCAACAACCCCTGTGACGGAAGGGTGCCTCGGATATTTTAGGGGCTTAAAGATTAGATGTGGATATCTTATTAATTATCATCTTTCAATGCAGGGTTGGCCAAAAAAAAAGGAAATTTCTTGACCTGCTTGCGTTATGCAAAAAAAAAAAAAAAAAAAAAAAAAAAAAAAAAAAAAAAAAAAAAAAAAAAAAAAAAAAAAAAAAAAAAAAAAAAAAAAAAAAAAAAAAAAAAAATAAAAAAAAAAAAAGGAAATTTAATGACCAGATGGAGAAAAAAAAAAAAAAAAAAAAAAAAAAAAAGGAAAAAAGAAAAAAAAGAAAATGATAATAATAATTGAAAAAGGGACAGCCACATAGTTAATAAATAAAATTTCAAAAAATAAAATTCAACTAAAAAGGGTTCCATCACTAAAATGAATGCAAACATTTTTGTATATGCTGAACGTAAATGGAAACAAAAAAACTTACTTATAACTATAATGCTTCATCTACCTTTTCTAAATATTTCCTAATTGTAAAGGAGTAAAAAAAAAAAAAGCAACAAAAACAAAACAAAACAAAAAACAGGTTTAATAGAAAGATCTATACATTTTTTTGTGTTTTTTTTTTAACTGGTCATTTTTATAAATTGTAAATGAACGGCCTAACTATTTTAAGAAGACATGAGTTGTTTACAAAAGACATTATATTTATTCATGTTTTATTTTATCTATGAGTAATCGTATGCAAATAAAGTATAAATTTCCCAAAATTCAGTTTATTGAAATTTTTTTTGGGGACTTTCTAACTACTTATAACCTTCTTAAATTCCCTCTTCGCTTATACTTTAAAATATTTTTAATACAATCCACAGAATTTATCTTAAATTGAGGAATTAAGAATAAGAATTTTTTTTAAAACACGTACTAAAAAATGGAATTGGCGTGACAATCGAAATGCTATTTGAAAAAAAAACGTTTTTCTTAGTTTTCTAATGGATTCTCAGCTAGAAAAAAATATTATATAACAAAATGAGTGTAATGCCAATGAATGGGCCAATTTGTTTATTATTCTGACATTAAAAAGAGAAAAGCAATTGGGAAAGTCATAATAATGATAAAAATAGGATAAGTATTTTTAAAAAAAATCAACACATTTGTTATTCAGGTAACATTGATACAAATGTAGCACATTTAAAGAAAACAAAAACACTTTTGATTTGATCATAATTTATGAAATGTGCACTTTTGTATGCGCCCTTAAAATTTTAAATTAGAGAAAAAAAGCATGATGAAATCATACCATTTATAATTGACACCTATCCCTATTTTTAGGTCATGCTTTTACGATGAACAATAATTTCAAAACAGATTGCACATATTTAATACGTGACTAACTATTATTACAATTGTAGACCTTTATAGGCATGTAAATTTATTTTAATACAGTGTCATTATAGTCTTTAAAGTTGTGAATTTGAAAAGAAAAAATAAATAAATTTTAAAAAAATGGTGATATATACGAACAATAGGAAGTAAGACTAGTTAGTGCACTTTTTTTATAACCAAATACTATAACTTGATTAATCTTAAATATACGGATCATCAAATATATAGAGTCTAGCGATATTTTATAGATTCCACTTATTGTAATCGGTTAACGGCACTGTTACTGAAACTTTTTGAAAATGATAATTTATGTAATTTTTAATAAAAAATATCGTTTTGTTATATTGTTGTACACATTGTGCTCCGACTGGGGAGGGGGGGGCAGCGCCCTCCCGGAGAGATAGGTGAAATAAACACTGATGCTAATAATAACTGTATTTTTTAAAACACGAGGCCATCATTCAATTTTTTATTAACACCAGTCCCTACTTTAAAAGTATTGCTTTTATTATAAAATATAATTTGAAAACAGGAAAAGATTGCTCACTTTTGATACTTAGTAGGAACTCTATAAAAGTTATAGAGCTGAAAAGGTGAAGCAAATGTAGTGTTAATACAGTGTTAATAAAGTTTTTAAACGTATAAGTTTTTAACAAAAAATTAAATAACAAACACAGATATATGTGAATGGGAAATAATAATTCGGCTCATAATCGGCAAATTTTAGAAACAACGTGAGCTCTTAAGAAGACTGGCCTTAAATAAACATATCATGAAATATATCGAGCATAGCTATATTTCATTGATTCTACTAATTGTAATCGGTTATTGACAACAGCTAATATTCCTTTTAAAAATAGTTTAAAAAACGACAATTTGGTAGTTTTTTTTAAATAAAATATATTTTGCTTTATTGTTTGTATTTTTGCTCGGGGGGGGGGAATTGACTTTCCCGGGGGGGGAGGAATTGCCCCCCCCCGCCCGAAGATCTGGCTGAAAGAAACCCTGCGCGGGAGCCGGTTGAGTGGGTCTCAAATTTTACCCCCCTCAAACCCCATCTGTTACAGTCTCCTGATTCACGCATCATCCCCTATAGTTTAAAAAACGACAATTTGGTAGTTTTTTTTAAATAAAATATATTTTGCTTTATTGTTTGTATTTTTGCTCGGGGGGGGGGAATTGACTTTCCCGGGGGGGAGGAATTGCCCCCCCCCGCCCGAAGATCTGGCTGAAAGAAACCCTGCGCGGGAGCCGGTTGAGTGGATCTCAAATTTTACCCCCCTCAAACGCCATCTGTTACAGTCTCCTGATTCACGCATCATCTCCTAGACTGGTTATGACGTCAGCTGTCTCTGATTATTTGCACACCTGTAAAGTACTAGCCGCATGCCGTACATACCTGGACGGAACTGAAAATTATATATTACGTTACAAATTTTCAGTTTTTCAGCCATCTGTTTCCCCCATCCAATTTATACTGGTACACATTGAGGTCTGCGACAAGCCCCCTCCTCCACCAACGGTCTTCCATGCAATAAAGTATCCATGAGCTGGGTTTAGAGAGTAGGCCTGTATTAATAAATTTGTCCTGAGCAGTTTGGGAACACTTCACAATCACATGAGAGGACAGTTATAACTCCTTAAAATAAAAATAAAAAAACTAAAATACTTCAAGGTTACATTTTATGTAAGATATAAAAAGTACGTCTTAAATTTCTTACGCCTATTCTCTGTATGGAGGAAGCGTAATATTATACTGATGTTATACGCGTGGGTCCTCTTGTCCTGGTTACACTTTACAATTACGTAAGAAGGACCGCCTGTCCTGGCTACACTTTACAATTACGTAAGTAGGACCGCCTGTCCTGGCTACACTTTACAATTACGTAAGTAGGACCGCCTGTCCTGGTTACACTTTACAATTACGTAAGTAGGACCGCCTGTCCTGGCTACACTTTAAAATTACGTAAGTAGGACCGCTTGTGCTGGTTACACTTTACAATTACATAAGTAGGACCGCCTGTCCTGGCTAAACTTTACAATTACGTAAGTACGACCGCCTATCCTGGCTACACTTACAACTAAATGAATAGAACCGTTTGTCCTGATTACACTCCTGATTACACTTTGAAAAACCGCTAGTCCCTGTACGGCTCTTAGATGGTCTATTTCTTTATTACAGAACAATGCTGCACCGGCAGCCAACCATTGCCAAGACCCGTGATCTTACAATATCTACGTAGAGGAGGTCACAAAAATATAAAAAAAACAAACAACAAAAAAACGAAAAAACGAAAAAAAAAAGTATTCAAGGAGGTAACTACACCTAACTAAGCCGACGTCTGGTCTTGTTCAGGGAAGTAAATGGTTTAAAGCATTTTTTTTTTTTTTTTGGCTTAAGGGATGGGGTTCGTGATTGAAACCTGAGATTTACAACCTTACAAAATAAATTCATCATCTCACCTGAAGCTTATTTTCTGTTCATAAAAAACTATTAAAAAAAATTATAATTTTAAAAAACTAACAACACCCCCCCCCCAAAAAAAAGGGGGAAAAAAAAGAAGCCCAACTTAAAAAGTGTTTTTCTTACTGTTCTTCCGATCTAATAAATTCATCATCTAACCTGAAGCTTATTTTCTGTTCATAAAAAAATATTAAAAAAAATTAAAATTTTAAAAAACTAACAACCCCCCCCCCCCCAAAAAAAAGGGGGAAAAAAAAGAAGCCCAACTTAAAAAGTGTTTTTCTTACAAGTGTCAAAAGACACACAAGTGTTTTTTCCCCCCTCCTACACCCCAAGAGTGTTAAAATACGCTTCTTCGCGGAGATGAAAACAAATGTTTATTTTTAGGATGAGCTTTCTAAGAAATTTACCTGTACGTATCCAACAGGAAACAAATAACTAAATATGTTTTCTGGGAAATGACGTCTTTAGGAGTCGTAAACAGATCTCCGACTCCTAGTTTAAAATAGGAAATACTATTTTAAACTAAAACATATATGCTAATAATAATAAACTAAATGTATTTGTGTAATGAATGATTTATCTTTTTTTCATAAAGTTGCCTGGGTTCTGGGTGGTCGAGTGGTTACACTGAGCCAATCCCACGCTTGGGGTGTGGAGCTCAATCCTCAGCAAAGACCGGTGAGTGGGGACCCGTTAACCTTGGATGGCAACTCATCTTGAGAGATGGAAACTCTGAAATCAAAACCCGGAGAAGGAGTCCCGTAGGCGGATACATTACTACCATGGCAAAATTCCGACAACTCCTGCCACGCTACTGGTGCAAAGCTGAAGCATAAAGATATGAAGCCCTCCCCCCCCCTTTTGGGTAATCCAGGTGCGTGGAAAGACGTGGTTCGCTGTCTAGGGAACCAGGTGTAACTCTTTTTACAGAAATTAAAAAAAATCCCGTGGTAAAGCATTTTTTGGACGTGAAACACACCATCACAGTTAAGGTTTGAAAGAGCATCAGTTATACGATCATATGAAAGATGTAAAGAGCATCGGATGTATAATCATATCGGAGATCAAAAGCGCATCAGATATATAAGCATACTAAAGCTCTGTAGAGCAAGGTATACAATTACAGCAAGGCCAGTTGAGTAACGAAATCTTCCATCTATATATAATAATAATAATAATAATAATAATAATAATAATAATAATAATAATAATAATAATAATAATACGTCTTTTATTGCGTGGTACCCCAGCCTAGGGCTGGGCTCACCGCGCTGTACATACAAATTTTATCAAAAGAGACATAATCATGAAATTAAAATAAAATACATTTATGAAATAAAGAACAGCAATGTATATTCACCCACCCCACCACATAACTTTTACAAGGCAAACCATGGACGGCAGCCAGCAAGATCGTTTATATGATTCGCCAAAAACCAGGGCACAACAAGACCGAGACAAGACGACCATGTATAGATACGCCAGAGCAAGCAAGACACAGGCAAACCCTCCCTTCCTTTCCCTTGCCACCCTCGCTTGCCAGCCAGCTCGCGGCGTATGCTAAGCGCGTCTTCTGCTAAGCCGTGGGTCGGCGTGAAATAAAAAGTGTGCAATGAGGTATCATGAAAAAAAAAGGGAGGGGGGGGTGGTAGCAAAATTGGCATTCTTAAATGTGCGTAACTTGAGTTCACTTTTTGTCAAGTAACTTTAGCAGATGAGAAGATCACGCATTGCTGTCGCCAATGTTTGGCGGGCTACATCTAGTATCATATATTTCACATTCCAGTCTATCACTTTTGAAGTAAGTCAACGCTGTACAATACATCACAAATGAAAGCTCGCTCTTCCAATGCTTTCATTGATATTTTCGCGACTGTTACCTAAACAAGGTGGCGGATGGATACCTCTCTCATCCAGTGACATATAGGTTTAGCGCCTCTCCGGGCGGGGGGGGGGAGGGGGGCACACTTTTTGTCGACCCCTGCCACGAAAAAACTTTACGAAGGGGCCAAAAGGACGCCCTTTATGTAAAGAAAAATTTGCCACCCGGGGCCACAACGCCCCCCGTCCCCATTTTCTGTTCATTCACCCCCTGCCTTTTTACGTCACACGTCATTGCTCCCACCACTTTCAATGGTGTCCTAACTATTGCCCCTCTTTGTATTTTGAACCACCGATGATCCAGTAAAATAATCACAACGTTGATTTGAAAATTGGAATGTATTGAGTAGCGAACAGGATCTATTAAGATGTTTATGCAGTAGTAGTTTCGACAAGTAAGTCAGTGATCGATTATTTAAAAAAAATCAATATTCCAAAACATAAGGACAAATCGAGTGATCCATAACATAACAAGTCAATGATCCATAACATAGCAAGTCAGTGACCCATAATATAACAAGTCAGTGACCCCTGACAAAGCAAGTCGAGTGACCTATAACATAGCAAGTCAGTGATCCATAATGTAACGGACTATGTTTTCACATGAAAACAGAGAGGTAGCATGAGTGAACAGTGAATTGCGTTGACCATGTTTTTTCCACGAGGAGAGACAATCAATGGATTGTATTTTGAGATGCAAATGTGAACTCCACGTTTTTGGAGAGTAAAATTATGTTTTTGTCAGAGCGGTTGTTTTCCACGCTTTGCTGGTAATAAAGTATGAGTTGACTGAGATAGTGAGAGCTGAGCGCAGGAGAGTCAGAGTTAGTCAGAGTTGAGAGTTAGAGTTTAGATGTAGTACAGTTGAGTTGAGTTATAGCAGTGTGAGGACGTGTCTTTCTGAGTGATGGAACATTATATATATGTATGTGAAATGATTACATTCATGCAAGGATTATTATTAATATTATCTGTGTAAACTGTGATTCAAAAAAGTACTGTAAGTTTAACCAGGATTCAGTATTCTTTTTTGCGTGCTTTGATAGCAAGAGGAAGAACGATGAAGTCTTAGCCGGCATTCTGAATTACTAACTTAAAACAAGTAACCATGCTACTGACATAACCCACAGCATAAGAAATAAGTTACAATGATGTCAGAGTATGTACGTTACACATAACAATGCAAGTCAGTGATCCATAAAATAGCAAGTTAGTGACCCATAACGAAACATGTGAGTAATCCATAAAAGTTTACACGCTAGTAGACCAGAATATTAAAAACTGGTTAATTCAGAATATCCACTTCTCATTCCAATCACCACGGTCACTACCATTCCAATCATCTATTTCATTTAGAGTTGTTTTATTCTTTGGCCTATTATTATTCACTATTGACATAATAAGTGTTTATACGAATACATATGCACCGTTTACATTGTACCGTAAGTCTCATTTATGAACAATTTTAACTTGAAGATTCTAATTAAAATAAAGTTTTGCGTTTTTTTTAAAATTACCAATCGCCAAAAACTATTATACTTCCAAGAAATCGCCCCAATGACCTCTCCGAAGCAGTAAAATTATTTATTTTTTGTGCGTCTCCAAAAAGATAAAAAGCTATATGTTGTTTCTTTTGTTTAGTGTAGGTGTTGCAGGGTCAAGTGGGACATTTCAGTAACAATGAACTAATTATAAAGACAAATAATAATTCTGAAAAAGATTTATTACTTTAAATTCTTTATAGTGTTTTGTTCGTGTGTTTGTGCCTTGTGGCAAAATCGTCAAAAGGCCGTTTTCTCGCCATCCTCTCGAGCTGAAACTTGGCACATACGCTTGTTGACGATGACAACACATTCATTCACATGTTCAGCCCCCCACCCCCAAAACACCCAGTTTTTTTCAAGGGGGAGAGGATAGAAAAATTATAATTCGTTCCACGGGTGCGCGTTTTGTTGGCGAGATTTAATGGTGTAGCGGTTGCCACGTGCCTTCTACTTGTGACGCATTTGGGTTCAGCTGTATCTTTAGTCTGCTTGGTTTTTTGCGTGCACTAAGTTTGATCAAAACCATTCTCATACCAATAAATCATTTGCTGCAATGACACAATGAAAAATCACGTACAATCAAATAAAAAAAAATTTGTAAATGCATATAAAGGATTTATACCAAAAATCGTTGATTTTTGAGGGGTTATTTATTATAAAAATGTATCTCAATAATTACAGTAAATTTTTGCATAACTCTCAGCATAATGTCCATCAAATATTAACCTCATTAAACTTCATTTCTACATACACTCAGGGTAGAGGTAAATCTGCTGAAGGAAACATACAAAGACGTAGGCTTTTCGGTTAAGAAGCTCGCTGCGACAACAATAATGAGACGGACAGACTTAGCTCATAGACATTCAGTTGTGACAGGTCATGGTAGGCATATTCAATTACGAGAGCGTCCCATGAAATCAAACGAATCTGCTTACGAGATTGACAGGTAACGTTAAAAAAAAAAAAAAGATGTAAAAAATAAATCATAAATTAAAATGGGGCTAAGAGAGAAAATTAAAATTCCTATGTAACAGCGTGGACTTCCAAGGTAAGGTGAGCAAGGATTCGGTGGGGTGATGGTGGTGGGGGGGGGTATAAGACAGATATCATAATATCATATAAAGAAGACAAAGAGGTTGAGAGACTTTTGCTTTACCCATTACTACTCTGGTAACATTAAATAGCCAGAAGGAATTTTTTTTAAACGTTATTTTAATGTTAAAACAACATAGTTTGATGTCCAATCACGCGTGTGCAGTGGCGTAGAAAACGGGGGTGGAGGGGTTGGGACTGTTTTCTTTATTTTCATATTTGCCAATTAAAGAATGGTTTCGTGGAAGGATAGTGGGGGGGGGGGAGTAATTTTGGGTTTCCATCCCGGGGGGTAAAAAGCCTAGCTACGCCCCTGAGGGGGACAAATTTTTTTATTGAAATAAACAACCATTATTACAAAAATATACGGTAATTTGATTCGAAAA
>CAXITT010000479.1:354822-371965 GCA_964033795.1 Lymnaea stagnalis | reverse complement strand
TAAAGTAATTGTAAATAATGATTTTTTTTTGTTTTTCAATTTCGTTAAAATTTAATAATTTATATCATTTAAAAAAAAAAAAAGTTTGATTTTTAGGGATTTATAAGGATTTGTAGGGAATTCTTTGCTACTAAGAAAACACAAATTCAACATCAGTGGTAGGTTCTTCTTATAACGGTGAATTTAAAGAGCTATTCACAGCTGACTAGAAGTTGATACTAACGTCAGAGTTCACTCCTTGACATTCAAAATATGTGAGGTCGAACTGTGGTACTTATAGTTAAGTAGTTCACCCAGAATATTTTAACGCAGAACTCCGCCATGGTTAATACCTATGTGATTGGTTTTGGTATACCACCTTGGAATTTCTCAAAAGACGAGTAAGTAGCAGTGCAACGAAGCCTGCATATGATACAACATTGGATAGGTGAAGTACATGAATGTAAATAGTGTCATAGATTGTATATGTGATAAAGATTTATATCTATTATTACATGTATTGCAATGAATTCACACCTCCCCGAATTTTAACTGTTTATATTTTAAATTATGAGACAAAAAATGCTCGATAACAGGTGCGGGAAAAATTGCCGCAGTCTTAAACATAAAAGCTAGTTTTTAACAAAAGTTTATATATTAAAAAAGAAGTAGCATGGAGTGATATGAAGTAGCATGAGGTCATATGAAGTAGCATGAAGTGATATGAAGTAGCATGAAGTGATCTGAAGTAGCATGATGTGATATGAAGTGGTAGATACATTTCTTATAGACTTGAAAGAGAATATATATTTGTGTTTTATTTTTCAACAAGACTCTTATGACATGTACAAAATAAGTTTGGTAAATATTAATTTGTATATATATTCTTTGTGTTAAAGTAATTAAGGGGATGTAATCCAATACTTTTTTAAAGGGGATGTAATCACATACTCTAATTAAAGGCAATGCTGTGATGTTTGCCCATTTTCTAACAACTAATTAATTGTTGTGATATAAAAGTGTTCACAAAGCCTTTGAAGTGGGGTGCAGCTTCTGTTACAATGCTGTTGCAAAGGACGAATCTCTTTGCGTTAGTTCCAGACAGACGTCACATTGGAAAATGGCGTCACTGGCTCTTTGAGCGTGTGCTCTTAATACCCCCCTCCCTTTTGGCACACCTCTACACGGGCCAGACGCCGGGAACCTCCCTCCCCCCCCCGGTCCGGTCGACTGAAAACGCTGCGTTTAAAGCGTTCGCGGTCCCCTCTCCCGTGGGTTAGGATGGCTTGGCTTATACCCCGGGGGAAAAGATGTTGCGTTACTACCCCCCACCATTCAGGGAATCTTTTGGTCGGCTTTCTCACGGTCACGTAGGTTTAGTCATCCCAATAGGCTTTATTTGCCACCCAGACCTGATATCCGTTAATGGCAACAGACAGACACACGACGTGAATTATGTTATTTGAATTACTACTAACTGGTGATACGTATAAGCACATTTCTTCTGACCTATAATTCATTCTGTAAATTTACAAAAACATTTTTGCAAACAGACCTGTTAAAAAGATTGATTTCTAACATTTACCGAAAAGAGGATAATGTTAGAGAAGTGTCGGATGAAATCATGTGTCTAAATATGAGTGAGATGCGATTTTCTGATCAAATTTTCTTGACGACACACGAAAATAACAATTTGAATGTTATTTCTCCAAATCTGATGACTATATTGCCAGCGGTGATAGAAACTTCAGAAAAGGCTTTTTCTGTAATTTAAAAACAATAAAATCTTACTCATTTTATCATAGCTCAAGAAGGACTATCTTATATATATATATATATATATATATATATATATATATATATATATATATATATATATATCTCCTCTTTGTGTCTTTGTGTGACGATGTAGTATCTATATATTCCAACACTTATATATATATATATATATATATATATATATATATATATATATATATATATATATATATATATATATATATATATATATATATATATCGCCTCCTTGTGTCTTCGTGAGACGATGGAGTAGCTATATAGTCCAACACTTCGACGAATGGCTCACTAGGCCAATCCTAGCATGACAATCTCGACTGCATCTCTCGCAGGAGAATATTAATTCCTGGTAAGATTTTGACTTCCGAATCGTTTTTTGTTGTTGCAAGGGCCTCATTTCGCGTATCTTCTGCCATTTTTTACTCCTTCATACTACTGTTGTTCACCAGCTGGAGCATTGTTCGGCAATGAGCTCCTATTCGTTGTTTTCAATATTGGCTTCCCTCAGCGGAGGCGCCTCTTGCTAGGAAAGGAGAGTATGCTAAACACGTGTGCTCGTCCCAAGACCTCCGTGTTAGGCACCTTGTCCTGCCATCGAATGCGTAAAATGCGACACAGACATATTTGATGGAAGCTGTTGAGTTTCCACTTCTGACTGGTATATGTGGTCCACATGTCGCTACCATATAGGAGCGTACTAAGCACACATGCCTGATAGACACTTATTTTTGTTCGATCAGTTAAATTGATATATATAATATATATATATGTTTCTTGTTGCCCTACTTCCTCTTGAAAACCGCATGCCCTAAACCAGTTCCACATGTTTCATATTAATAGTAACGAGATTAAAAAAACGATGTCACGCAGCGATTTTCGTGCGTCACATCTGAACTCAGGTAAATAAGTTACCCCAAAAAATGCTTTACGGGTAGGCGACTATTATCCGGCGTTGTTAGCGTTGTTGTGCCTCCGTGCTGCCACAGCGAGCGTTCGTGCCTACAACGTCATCTCCATTCCGGGATCCGGCAACTAGCCTGTTCCTATCAGTGGGTTATTTCTTGACAAAAACGGCTGACGAAGGCCAAAGCACTCTCACTGCGACACAGAGCCGTAGATTTCGTTGCATGTTATTGAAAATCTGAAGTTAACTTATGTTGTGGCGTGTGCAATATTTGGATCCACCGGGTATTTTCTCAAGACACCCGCACCCCAGTGTAAGAAAACTGCACTCGGTTAAGCTCTATTTACAAATATTTACCGTCCTCATTTCACCCTGACCCATGCGTTACAAATTTAATTAATTTGAACAAGCGCTGATTTCCAGTGATCACAAGGGGAAATGATTCTGCATTACACTTTTAATTCTTGAAGTCGCTCCCCTTTTATTCGACGCCCAAAGGAAAAAAATACACAAGTATGTTCTATAACGAGACTATTTAAGATCAAATAAAATCAATTTTCATTGCCAAGGACATGATAGCATACTGACATAAATATTTAAACATATTTTAAAAAAAAAATGTATATTTGAAATTGACACAACTACGCATTGCCATAAATGGGCTGGTCAGGCATGTTCCCGTAATAAGATTGGGGTCTTTGGCTGTCCCCATTGGGCTCGATCTCGTAAACATCTTCAGGGGGTGGGGGAAGGTGAGGCCTGTGTGGCTTGGAGTTTTCTGTCATGGGCTCATAGGTTTGCTCAGTACTTCTGGTCGCAGTTTTCACTGGACGCGGAGGCATCTTGTTTTTTGGAGCTGTGGAAATATGGTTAGAGGTTACAAAATTGGTTATAGCTTAAACATCTGGTTAGAGGCTTCAATATTGGTTATATCTTAAACATATGGTCAGAGGCCTCAACATTGGTTATGGCTTAAACATATGGTCAGAGGCTTCAACATTGGGTATGGCTTAAACATATGGTGAGAGTCTTCAACATTGGGTATGGCTTAAACATATGGTGAGGGTCTTCAACATTGGGTACGGCTTAAACATATGGTGAGAGTCTTCAACATTGGGTATGGCTTAAACATATGGTGAGGGTCTTCAACATTGGGTATGGCTTAAACATATGGTCAGAGGCTTCAACACTGGGTATGGCTTAAACATATGGTCAGAGGCTTCAACACTGGGTTTAGCTTAACCAACAAAGGGTGAAATAAAATAACAATTCTGTTTTTTTTTTATATGTGACTGGGTGATGAGTGATGATTAGCGCTACTGGACGTTGTATGTACCAAAGCACCCGAAGCTTACTGAAATGCCCTTGTGCATTGAATGATATGTTTCATGTTCTCCAAATCTCCCCAAGTTGTTCTGGGTTCTTTTTCTATCTTTGAGAACTGGAGTTCGACTCTTATCTTAGTTCAGGGTGTACTTTTCAATCTCTTGAACTTTGATCTACCAATTTACGTAGATTATGTAGTAAAAAATAGATTTAAAATTTTTTTTGCCAAGTTATATTTTAAAAAAAATTATTTAAAATCAAGCGAAGACATGTTTAAAAACAAACAAACTCTAATTGTCCATAATATCTCCAGTTACACAACTTGTGTTAAAATTTTTTTGAGTAGCTAGTGTTATTTTGAAATGAAATTTTCTGGGGTTTTCCAATTTTTTGGTATCTTTTTTTCTTCCCTGACAGATATAAAGTACACAATTTAAAATATTCCCCCCCCCCCATTCTTTTAATTGATAAAGAAGAGCTGCTTCACAATACCTGACATTATCGTTAGGAAACACTAAGACAAGTGCAGCTACACTGGGCGCCATTAATTCTTACGATATCCCCAAGCAGTACAAAATAACCGAAAGTTCCACTGCAGACTCTTCTGATCACCCCATTAGATCCCACGTTGACGCGACGCAAGCCCACGCACCTGCGGCCTCCCTGGACTTGCTGTCGATGCCCCAGGAGGCGTCCGAGGATTCCGTGGAATCGTAATTTTGCGGCTTGACCATCTCCGTCTCGCCGACGTGCTTCTGGCTCGCCGCCCGCCTCCTCCTTCTGCGGCACACCAGCAGCGCAATGATGACGACCACGACGATGAGGAGAACGACGGCGACGACACCGACGCCAATGGCCACGCCCCTGACGTCCACGGATGTCTCTAAATATAGTTTCAGATTGTTATAATGAGATTAGAATCAATGAGCACAAACATCAACGTGAAGGAAAAAAAAGTTATTAAACAAATAAAGAAATTTATTTTAAAAAAAAGAAGAGGAAAAAAGACTTATTTGACCAGACAACGTAGAAAGCTAAACATTAAGAAGGCACTGCGAAAAAAGCTTTTATGATTATAAGGGAGAAAACAAATTTAACATTATGCAATACGTTATCGGCGGCACCCTTTCCGGATGGGACGCTATTCTAAAATTCAAAAAGAGTTTAAGGTTTTAACGGTTACTTCCCTCTTTTTTGAACACACTCTCCAAATACCGCACAGCACGCACTCCTTTAAATAAATCTCTCACTAATCCTCAGAGCCCCATCCCCCAACCCTTCAAAAACAAAAACAAAAATTGTTCAACAAATCTTTCTTCACGTTTTCCCTTGCATATTGTAAAAGATTATACAACATTAACTTGATAATTCTTCGTTATATTCATCACACTTAGTTTTTTTTCTTTTTCGGCTACAACAATTTTAGTTCACTATCGGTTAACAGTTTGTTACTGCGCTATGCTACATCTATTCCTTCTTCATGAACGGCTTTCATTCAGCCATATTGTACAGATTGCTTGTCATCGTGTTTTGTGAGCTTAGTTGGGGGGGGGGGGAATGTACTGTATTTTTTTAGATTTTTTAACCATGGTGGAGAAATAATGTGTTTAACTGGGTAGGTGGGTTGCCATATTGTACAGATTGCTTGTCATCGTGTTTTGTGAGCTTAGTTGGGGGGGGGGGAATGTACTGTATTTTTTTAGATTTTTTAACCATGGTGGAGAAATAATGTGTTTAACTGGGTAGGTGGGTTGATAGAAGTGCTTAATCATATATGGCTGCACGTTGGCAGAAGTGCTTAAAGGTATATGGAAGTAAAGGGATAGAAGTTTTTCATGATAAATTCAGGTACGATAAAAGAAAGGGTGTTTTGGGGTTATTTCAAGGGGCCGTGCAGTGTGACAAAGGGCTAAGTATGATTTGAGGATGAAAATGTGACGAAATGTGACGCCGTTCAGCTCTCTAAGACATTGTGAGATGCCTTTCAACTCTACGGCCATGAACATGACTATCTACGCTATGAAAGACTACCACACTCTCTCTCTCTTTCTCTCTCCCCCCCCCCCCCCCCCGGGGGTTGCACTTACTTTGTGAGGCTGTGAAAAAATAGCTGATCCCATCGCCGCTGTTTGCATTGGCGATGACCAGGGCGTAATCTCTGAAGTCCGAGTCGTGGACCTCAAGCAGGGCGACGTTGACGTCATAGAAATACTGGGAAGTCAGCTCGATGTTAGTCGTGCGTAAATCCGCGCGGGATGCGTATCGCCTGCCATCTTCTAAGATCCAAAGCGTGACATCATTAGGTAAAGGTGAAGGGTAAGAGATCACTTTGAAGGTGATAAAAATACTGCCACCATTTTCGGTTGTCAGTGTCACGTTGTTCTGGAAATCATGTGCTGTTACAGGAGGACCTGCCCAATAGAAATAAAATAAAAACAACAACACAAATAATTAAAATGTGTTGTGAATGTTCTTTTCAAGGACCAAGGATCGAATCTAATAAGTTCTGTTAAAGCAATTTATCACATAATTGGATGGGTCAAGTGACGTTTTCATTATTTGTCACAGAAATAAAACAAAGTATTAAAGCCTGAGTAATAACAGCAACAACAATCGAATAAAACATCAACAAAGATATTGAGAGCTACTTACATGTTGTGGAAACGCTAAATGTTGACGCTTTCGACCACTGACCATTGTCCACTGTACACAAGTACTCATCAAGGTCCGAGCAGCCAAACGCCGGTATCAAGTATGTTATCGACGTCCCGGGTCCGGTTGTGTTAAGACGTGTTCCCATACCTCGCCTGGACAGTGTGATCGTTTCAGCCGGCACAGGTCCGACATTGCAGGTCAAGGTCACTGAGCTATTGAATGAAGCACTCATCGAGGGAGGGGAGTAACCATTCGCAGTGAAGCTTGCTACCGCCGGATCTGTTTAAGTGTTAAAACATGTTACCGCATTAGCCGTGAAAGAACGGTACATTCCATCTTATACAACAGGAGATTACACAAAAATTAAGACATTAAAAAACCCACTTCTGGTACACACCAGAGGTTCTTAAACTTGTATCCAACAAACGCCCCTAGCGTGCCATCAACGTATCCCTGTTTTTTTTTCTTCTTCTTCTTCTGTTATAACATTATTAGGCAGCATGGGCGCGTGTATACTGTCAAGGGGCGCCAAGTTGCCAACATAGATTAACAATCAAAAGCATTGTTCTCGTGTAAAGAGCGAACCTACCTTATGCAGAGGGCAACGGAAAGACGTTCAATTTTGGTGTCCCAATAAAGCCTTACATAAAAATTTCATGACCGACATTGTATAGCTGATATAAGACGGAGAGCATGAATTTGGGAAACGTGAATCGCCGGACCCAGTCATTTCCGAAATGCGTTTCTTCCACCCTGCACAATCTCAGTAATGTATCTACACAAACAAACATTTCACAAATCCTTCATGATTACCGATATCTCAACACTTGTGACAAACATCTCACCACTTATGACCGGCAACATGTCACCACTTATGACAAACAACATGACACCACTTATGACAAACACCGTATCATCATTTATAACAGACATCGTCTTGCCTCTTATGACACGCAACATCGCACTACAATAAGGACGTTAGTTTAAACGGCCCCCTTAGGCACCTAATAACACAACACAAAATGAAGGAAAACGAAACACGAAGTGAACATAATTGCTCTTTCCCATTTCCCCCTTTAAAAACCAAAATTAATTCAACGATAAACTCATAAACTTAATCCAGGGATATCGCGGCATATTACAAAGGCAGCCTTTGGAAATGTAAAAAAAAAAGAAAAAAAAGTGTCCTTCATTTCAATACAGGCTGGCGATATAAATTTCCCTATTGAAGCCTGAAGCTTTGGTAGGCTTCCTGGAACTTTGGCTGCTGATCAAGGTCATTTAAGCGCTGAATTAGCTCTTTCTTCAATATGCCATCTATCTTGTCGCAGTTGACGTCTCGGTTATAAATCAGTTTTGAGCATCCAATGTTTGTTCATTGATGAGTACAACCGAAAGAAGCTTAAAAGTGGCGCAGATTTCCAATTTAGGAGGTCGCAATGAGCAGGCCTTGATGTAGAGCTTTTTTTTAAAAAAAAAAAGTATTCAAAGGAATGAATGAATCGTTTCTGGGTGGCCGAGTAAGTCAATCTCACGTCTCCTGGTATGGAGTTCACTCCCCACCAAACCCCAGTCAAGCAAAAACATCACCAACACCCCCCGGGTTGATGGGACTCGTTAACCTTGGATGGCACCTCATTTAAGAGTAGGAAACTCTGAATTCAAACCTGGAGATGGAGTCCTATGGGTGGATAACATTGATACATTCCGACAACTCCTGCGTCGCAACTGGCGCCAAGCCGTATCATCCACATGATGTTTCCTTGGGTTGTCCAGCGGGGGATTGGGGGGGGGGGGAGAGAGAGGCCATTTGCTTTGTAAGGAATCAGCTTATACACCTAAAAAGAAAAATTCCAAGCCTTGTGGATTTCGTCTTGTGAAATCTACACGAGGCCTTCTTCTTTTAAATTTACACAATTAAAATAATTTAATAAATAATCACGTAACAGTAACAAAGCTTATACACACTGTGATGTTTGGGTGGCGAGTGAGTATATCAAAGCACTGACTTAATTACTAATTATAAAGGGAGGATATATTCTCAAAATTTACTTAGCAGGGGGGGGGGGCGGAGAAATTTAAAAAAAAGTTCATAATTTAACTTCATTTAAAAGAAGCCATAGTTTCACTAATTATTTTGCTTTGACGACTCCAGATTGAAGACTCGCTCCGTAGAGTAGCCACTACAAGTAATGGCCCCGTAGAGTAGCCACTACAAGTAATGGCCCCGTAGAGTAGCCACTACAAGTAATGGCCCCGTAGAGTAGCCTTCTCAAGTAATGGCCCTGTAGAGTAGCCAACCAGAGTAATGGCCCCGTAGAGTAGCCAACCAGAGTAATGGCCCCGTAGAGTAGCCAACCCAAGTAATGGCCCCGTAGAGTAGCGAACCAGAGTGATGTCATGAGGCTAGTCTCACCGCGGCACATTCTCAAAAGACTTCGCTTGTTATTTCACCCCTTCCAACTATAATTTAATGTTGTTGTGAGTTATAGGCCTTTTATAAATTAAGCAAATCCTCCCCAACCACCACCTCCCCTCAAAAATTCATAACAGAACGTGCTGTGAACCAGCAACTCATACTAAATATACATGAAAGGTGCATGGATTCTTCAATGGTTCCCCAAAAAAATAAATACATTTTTGTCTCATGCCTCTTTAAAAGAAAAAAAAAGTTCACTTTTGATTGAGTTTTCCTAATGACGCTACAAGCTGTTGTGTTTATTTAACTATACACATATAAATAAATAATACATTTTAATATATATATATATATATATATATATATATATATATATATATATATATATATATATATTTATATTAAAACTAAAACTAATGTGTATATAGACGTTCTTTTAGAAAACAATGGACGTTAAGTGGTAAGGAAGCACTCCGGATTTTATATAAAAAAAGTCCCTTGTCCCAAAGTTTGACGATACATTACCAGTATTATTTTTTTTTTAAGTAGTCAAACATACTCACATATGTCGATAGAGGGGAGAGAGCAGTTGACTCCAGGAGTATCGGCGTACCCGCTTTCGAAGGTAATAAAAAATGAATTTGTCCCTCGGCGAAGAAATGGGCTGGTTACTCTTCTTGTTTCCCGGACGTTATAATATGTCCCATTTGAAGTCGAAGCAGGTGAAAGACTGACTGCGTATGATCCGCGATAAATTGTCGTGCCCTGTTAGAAAAATGATTGAATTCGTTTTTTAGTGACACAACCAAACATCAAAAGAGATATCCACATTCAAATAATGGGACTAGCGAGACATGAGATACATTAGTAGAATCTTTGTGTTATAATTTACAGAGAGCGCCGAGTTTAATTTTCATGCCGTTAAAATATCTCCCGACGATATCAGGGCTCACATTTATTGAAGTTGTTCTAATATAGCAATGCAATTTTGAACATTGAAATTAAAGGCCTTGTCTAGAACAGTGATCTTCGGCGGTCCTTGGACCTTCACCGGTCTACATCCCTAACGCTGCCGGTCCCCATAACATAAATATTTATTGTCAAATAGAAATAAAAGTATACAAATAAATCATGCACCGGTCCCTGGTAAATTTCGAAACTTGTTCACCGGTCCGCCAGACTTAAACGTTTGGGAACCACTGGTCTAGAGGACTTAGGGTGAACACCTATTTAAATGTTAAAATTACTTTTTAAGAAGACAAGCGAAAAGACACAATGCATTCTTTGGTAGAAATATTGAGAAAAGAAATAAGTTTACCCGAAACCCCAAAAGAGACTCACTATTTAAACAACTGGTTAATCCCAATCAGTATTAGCGATAAGGACAAAAGAAATGTAATGTTCTATTCCACTATTCATTTCCCCTAGCCGTCCCGTCTAATTAACTTAAGTTCTGAGGGTTTTGCGTGGGTCGGCAAAGGCCGGGGGGTGGGGGGATATGGGTATGTGAGATTGGTTGATGATGTTAAGATGAAAAGTTGTAATTGGCAGTGCATCTTAATTAAAACATTTTTTTTAAGGATGACATAGACCGATACATTACGTTTGACGTGAAGTAGGCGATGTTTGCTACTGGGAAAAAATTAGTTGCCGAAAATGTAATCACGGGATCATTTGTAGACCCAGACTGTCTTTCAATGCTACAAGTTATATTTTCTGGTTGTGCTAGAGGTTAAAGACAAGAAATAAAAAAATAAAATAAAGAAATGGTCATTGAAGATTCAAAAGAAACACAAACAAAAAAAACAACAAAAAACAACTAAGAAAAATAAAATAAAAAGAAAAAACAAAGATACGTATAGTTTCACTCATACCATTAACGTATTTTTTTAATGTTTCGGCCTCAATGGTATCATAAATCACGGAGAATTTTATTTTTAAAAAGTCCATATGTTCACATGGTATGATGCTACTAACCGTGTCCCTTACTTATCAACCACTTCCCGAAAGAAGTTCTAAGACTTCACTGCCGAGTCTTGAGTCAGTAAATATTCATTTTTGCTTTATTAATTTAGTATCAAATAACATTATTATCAAGAACAAATTTAATATCTTTTGTTTTTTTGCAAAGACGATAATTTATTTGACCCCAGATAATTATTATTAAGAAGTAAAAATTGCATAATAGCTAAAAGACTACAATCAGTTAACCAGAGGATTTCTGAAGGACTTTAGTGGGGAATGTTGTTGTTGGTGGTTTTTTTTTTTGTTTTTTTTTTTTGCAAACAGGTCTCAAGTGAATTGAAGTTTTTTTTCCCCCTCCAGATTTCACCATCGCCGACATTATTGGTTTATGTCTGCGTCAAGACGTAATTTTTTTAAATTTTTTTTTTAAATTTGAAAATAATGTGAACATTTAAAAACAACTCCACTCAACTCTGCGACAATATACAACAAACATCTTTCAACAAAGTTGCTTACATGTTTAACAACTAGGATGAACATACCATAAATCTTGAGTTCTCTACATATTATGGACTCCACTCCGTCCACAACAGCATACACGGACTTGTAGTTGGTTCGCATTTGATTTATTGTTAAAACGGACTGTCCCGCTGTCGCGGAGGCCGTGAGCTCGGTGCTGCTGGAGCAAGTGTTGTTGTCTAAGGTGCATGCGATTGTCTTGTTCACGCTGGGAGTGCTTTGGAGTCTCCATTCGACGTGGACGGCGGAACTGTTGGAGTAAGTAAAATTGGCAGGCTGTCCAACACGATATGTACTACCGCAGCTTTGAGCATCACCTTTGTGGAGAGTATAATTGAAGTAAAAAGTTAAATTCATAAGCGAAAGAAAAGTACACATTAAATTTATGAATGCAGAATGAATTTAAAAAAAAAAATACATTCTAAAATCATTATACGCTAAAATTCCCACAGTGGAAGTTTTCAAAATATTAACAAAACCATTACAGTACTTTACATATATATTTTAACAATAAATTATGTAAACTATGAGTTTTATAAAAAAAAAAAATATGTTAAATTTCTTTTTTTTTTTTTTTTTAATGGATAAAAACTCCATATCAAATTAAACTATCGAAATTTTTGTTATATAAAACTAGCAAGAACCCGACATGTTTTTGTTTTTTTTCCGTCGGATGCGTACACAAATAATTTTTTTAAAAAAAAAAAAATTTTTAAATTTTTTTTTTTTTTTTTTTTTAATGGATAAAAACTCCATATCAAATTAAACTATCGAAATTTCTGTTATATAAAACTAGCAAGAACCCGACATGTTTTTGTTTTTTTTCCGTCGGATGCGTACACAAATAATTTAGAAGCTTTTTTCGTTGCGTCAGCAGGCCACACACAGCCGTCCACATGAGAAGCATGCATATTCAAAGCAAAGACTACACACTTGTAGCGATTGATCAACCCATGCAGTAGCTCTGTTTGAAATTATATTTATATAGCTCGCATAAAATTTTAAAAAAAACAACAACAGAGAACATAGAAGCAGATGACACAGAAACAGATGGCATAGAAACAGTTGGCAGAGAGACAGTTGACAAAGAAACTGTTGGCATAGAGAGAGATGACAAAGAAACAGTTGGCATAGAAACATATGGCATAGAAACAAATAGCTTAGAAACAGATGACAGAGAAACAGAGGACATAGAAAAATATGACATAAAAAACAGATGACATAGAAACAGATGACATAGAAACAGATGACATAGAAACAGATGACATAGAAGCAGATGACATAGAAGCAGATGACATAGAAGCAGATGACAGAGAAACAGTTGACATAAAATGAGATGACAGAGAAACAGATGACATACAAACAGATGACATAGAAGCAGATGACACAGAAACAGAGGATTTAGAAACAGAGGACACAGAAACACAGTACATAGAAACAGAGGACATAGAAACGGATGGCACGGAAGCTGATGGCAGTGAAACATATGACTCAGAAACAAGTTAAACAGGGCCAGATTTAATCCTGACATTGACCCATGCTGTATTTGTCTTTCGCTCCAAAGTCTTAAAGGTGAGCGTGGAATTCTCAATAAATGTGTTGGTGAAACTTGCACTTTTAAACATCGACACGCTTCGACAAGCTGGAATTTACTTTGCCTTGGCTCATATGTCATTGAATGACAATTTTAAGGAGACGTGGTTATCATGTTGTCAAAGAATAAATCTACAAGCACGCTGTGAGTTAACAGCTACCTTTACCATCCTTAATGGTATCTTTTATTTTGTTTTGATGAAAAGATTTGGAAACATTCAGTTATGATATACTTTACTTGGTTTTGTACACATGCAAAAAAAAAAAACAAAAAAAAAAAAAAATTAAGTAAACTACAAAAAAATATTAAAATTTTATTATTATTTTTTTTTNCCCCCCCCCCCCCAAACCGGATGCGACCACGACATCTTGAATTTGATAGAAAATTGAAACAACCACTAGAAACAATGTTTTTCGCATAAATCATGTATATGTATTTTTATTTGCATTTACGTAATTTTACGTGATTTTTTAAAACTGTTATTAAAATGGGCGAAAAAACAATTAATATTTTCTTCTTTTCCCCTTCAAAAAAAAAAAAAATAAAAAAAAAAATAAAAAAAATAAAAAAAATAATAATTTTTACTACATACCCAAAATACCCAAATACGTCACAAATACGAAGCACACAGCAATAGGCTACACAATTAATCTCCACACCAAAACACGCAACCATGGACCAAATCATATTTCATTCATCTTTAATTGAGAAATGGGAGAAACTGATTTTTGTTGGGTTATGGGATGAGGAAAAAAGGGGCTTAACCTTTTGATAGAATGTCTGGACGTTGTTAACGAGTCTGTGTGCCAAGTTTCCAGCTTGATAGGATGACGGGAAGAGGGTCAGTTACCCTTCCGAAATTTTTTGCTCTAAAACACACGAACAGAAGCTAAGTTAATTATAAAGGATTTAAATCACCGCCAGCTTGCGTGCTGTTTCCACGAAGTTTGTCACATTCATAGGCCTGCCATTCGTCTTGCCATGTTTCCTGGCGCTTCACGTATAAATGTTAATGCTGTCCAAGGCCGATGTCAGGCGCGCGCGCACACACACACACACACACACACACACAAGGGAGTGTGACTATACGATGGTCACGTGTTAGCGTCGAGCCGCAGTGCGTTTCACTGCGTGTCGGGAAAGGTAGGTTTTCTACACACACACACACCGTACAGAGATAACATTGTTTCGCTGTGTTTAAAGGAATAAATAAGTTGGCCCTAGCTATCATAATATGTGAGATGAAGAATGCAGTGTGGTACTGATAAGAAATACATTTCATATACGCATATCCTAGACCCTGGGAGTCCCAATGTATCTCTTTGGATTCTGGGATTTGTTTACATAAGCGTCAGTTCAAAATGTGCAAAATGAAAAAAAAGAAGAAAGGAATACAAAATTATAAGCAACAGATCAATCTGTTTCGCCTCGTGACTTGATAGTTACATTCCTGTAGCACTGCCCTTTGGCTTTATTTCTGGCTTAATCTAATGGCCTTTCGGTAGATCTGCCCTTCGGCAATATTTCTGGCTTAATCTAATGGCCTTTCGGTAGCACTGACATTCGGCTATATTTCTGGCTTAATCTAATGGCCTTTCCTTAGCACTGACATTTGGGTATATTTCTGGGTTAATCTAATGACCTTTCGGTGGCACTGACATTCGGCTATATTTCTGGCTTAATCTAATGGCCTTTGCGTAGCACTGACATTCGGCTATATTTCTGGCTTAATCAAATGGCCTTTCGGTAGCACAGACATTCCACTATATTTCTGGCTTAATCTTATGGCATTTCGGTAGCACTGACATTCGGATATATTTCTGGCTTAATCTAATGGCCTTTCGGTAGCACAGACATTCCACTATATTTCTGGCTTAATCTAATGACCTCTCGGTAGATCTGGGATATGGTACACATTTATTAAGGTAATCATCTAACGCAACCATTTTGCAATATATTTAGACTTAAAATATAGAAATCAAACCTTATTTGTATTCGTTTCGGTATTGAAAGATAGTGAAGTAGTATACTCGTAAGTAGAAATGAGGTACATAGTTCCTCCGGACACAAATACCATAAATAAAAAAATGGTCATCTAAAATTAATTATCACGTCCAAAAGTATCTTCAAAATAGTAGCTTATGTCATCAGCAGTAATTAGTGTCATTAGAATCAGCAACAACACACTTACATACAAAGCGAGGTGTTAAGAAAACTTTTCAAATTTCTTAAATTTAAACAGATCTAAAACAAAATAATGCCCAACGAGTCCCCTTATAACCCCCCCCCCCGCTCCCCCCAAAATGATCATCTCAGAAGTGAGAAATCACCAATGAAGCATTTATTTGTTATAGTAGATCAGTGTACAAAAGTAAGAAACAAGATGTGAAGTTCATGGAATGAAACCTCTCAGTCATCTCCTTTAAGTAGAATTTCTCAAGCTGTTTTCAAAATTATTAAATTAGTCACGCAAAAAAATTATTTTTTTTTTGAAAATCTATTTGAAAGAAACTGATTGGAATTGTAACGAGACTCTCTTGTACATTGTCTAGACCAGAGGCTCCAAACTACGGCCATCGGGCCGGATCCGGCCGGCGATGTCAGTTTATCCGGCCCGCCGGTGGTACCTTAAATTTGATATATAAAACGTAAGGAACACGAGAAGTTGTGACACAATTTAAATTTAAATAATTGTATAAAATTCTAGGAGATCTTCTGGCTGCTATGCGCCTTAAATTTACCATTTTCAATTTTAAATGATTGTATCTCGATTTCCTTGTTTACTGCAGACCTGTTAACTCTCGAACTCCTAAAGTCGTACAATACCGTCTCAAAATCGTACAATATGATATTATAGTAGTAAATAAATAAACACACAGTATATATAATGATTAAAATAACTACTTCCATCACAGTACCTAGTGGGATAGAGTTAAGTTGGCGTAAAACTGTTAACTACTAAAAGTAGATGACCGATGTTTATAATGCAATCAGAGGTCACTTTATTTTTCAGACGTGTCATTTGATATATTTATTAATTTATATTGAGTGTACGTACAGAGCACATTATCGCAGTCGATCACTGGTAAAAATAATGTTACTGGTGAAATTTAACGTGGTTCAAGCTTTAAGTCAGATTAGCAAAAAAACTAAATTAAGGATTAATTAGCAAATAATGATATCATTTAAAAAGCTACCAAGTAGCTCGAGGTTATTGTTTATTTTAAAGAAAAGCTGGTTTAAAAAATAAGAAAATAAGAAAAATATCCATTAAGCCTATTCCAGCCAATATATTGTAGTCTGATAACTACCACACACTGTAAAGGGGCCGTCCATAAAGAAAGTCACGCTCCAGAGAGGGGGGAGGAGGTGTAATAAAGTGTGACAGTTTGTGACGGGGGGGTCAGGCCATGTGTGACGTCACACATTTATTTTTTTAAAAATTTTACTTCTAATTTATTTTTTATTTTTTAGTCGAATTTAATAGCTTTAAAAAAATTGTCAAAAATTTTGTGTATCATTTGAATTAGTTTTATGTCAAAATAGCACGAAATGAGTATCTCCTGAATATGCTGTTCAGGATTCCTCTCGCTAGGAGCGCTAGTATGCTGTTGCGAAGCCTTGTTTGATGTATAGCCTTGCTTTCGTCATGCCCGAAGTAATATTATTTCTATGTTGTCCGTTGCATAATTATGTCACTGTGCTTTTAATTATTTATTCATTTGTTTTCAAATTCAATCTAGTTTGAATTTAGATCTAGTTACTGCTTCAATGAATAACTGTGACAACTGTTGAAAATTAACTATTCTACTATTTAAGTCATTTTTGATAATGTGATAGAGGAAATTAAGTGGAAATTTTATATTTTAATACAGTTTAATAGTGAAATGTGTTTTAGATTACATTTCAATTAGGTGTTAATTATTTTTTTTTTTGGTTCGAAAGTGTGACGTACTTTGGGGGGGGGGGGTCCTTGTTTTGTGAC
>CAXITT010000479.1:310905-349009 GCA_964033795.1 Lymnaea stagnalis | reverse complement strand
CCCCCCCCCTTTCTTACACACATAAAAGGCTGGGGTGACCGTGGGGGGGGGGGTGGTGGGGGTTGGGCGGGAGACTGGCGAGACTTATAAATGGCTCGTGCTATTATAACGTCCGCACGAAAGAGAGAGAGAAGGAGTTGAGTGAAGGAAAAAGTTCGCAGCTCAGTGCTGCTGTAGACAGGTTTAATACAATATTTCTAAATACGAAGAGCGATCGAGATTTAATCAGTGCAACTGAGACGTGGCTTAATCATGTTTTATCCTACATCTGGACTGGGGAGGGGGGGTAAAGGGGGTAAGATAGTCGGAGAGGGTTTCTTGCCTATCAAACAAACGTTTAAGCCCGTCTCCAGAATGTCACCAGTTTTGTAAATCACGTGTAGTAATAACGAGACCCATCCATGCTGTCATGAATTATCAGCGCAACACCTTGAAAGAGCGGTTCTTATTCCACTGGCAATGTACACTGGAGTTACACAGAGAGAACATTTGATGCATGGGATTTAGCTGGGGATTTGGGGGGTGGGGGGTGGGGTAGATTCATAGCTTATATCTTTTAATTCCATTTTAATAAACAAACCTTTACATTTCAAGGTCATTGGGGAGCACTGATTTTTTTTTTCTTTGAAGGTTCCTCTACAACAGGGATGGTCTGGGGACTTCAAGCGGCCCGGGGAAAAAAACAAAAAAGCGGCCCAAATCTTTATGACTTTTATTTTTATTTTATCACCGGTCCTAGCGGCCCATCGGGAATCTTCCCGTTGTCCCGGCGGCCCAGTCCAGACCTGCTCTACAATCTTTGTGATCCATCGGCCTCTAAATTTCCACCAAAGTTAAAAATAAAAATTCTTTATGTGTTTAAAAAATGATAATATGTAAATTTTTAGCCGAGCATCTGGCATTAGGCTTGAATGAGTTTGAACAACGGTGTGTCCTGTTACATAAACAGGCTTCCTAGAAACCTGTGTGCTCTATATTCCTCACGAAGGCTGTAATTTGTGAAACTGGCTTACTGGTGTGTGTGTGTGTGTGTTTTTGTGTGTTTTTTTCTTTGTTGTTGTTTTTTTTTTGTAGGGGGGGGGGCGGGGTTTCCCCCTTCTGAAGCTATAAAATCCCAGTCAGACGCATGACTTCCTAAGCAACGGAAGTTGAGCGCTAATATGATTACTGTTTTAATAATTGTAAAGCGCTTAGAGCTTTATGATAAGCGCTATATAAAAATGCCTAAATAAATAAATTACTGTTACCATTGATGGGTATGAGGCAATGGGTGGCCGCCCAAACCCTTGTCAATGATTAAAAAGACGCGGCCCTGAGAAAGCCGCCCCTAGCCGACCGTTTCGTCCCCGCTATGTGCCGACCGGACAGCTCCCTGGGCGGTGGGGAGTGGTAACGCAACACCACCTCTCCGGAGAGGAAGTAAAGCCGTCCTGTCCCATAGGAGAGTGGACTACGGATGCTTTAAACGCAGCGCCCTCGGTCCGCCGGACGTCCCTCAGGCCAGGAGGGAAGTTCCGCACGGTCTGGAGCTTCGGCTCTGGCCCGTTTGGGGGAGTGCCGGGGGGTATTATGAGTGCAAACTCGACGACCCACCGACACCATCTCCAGAATGATGTTATTCTGCCTTTGGCAGCAGGGTTCTTTCCTCCACAGTTAATCTCTGGTACCGTTCTGCAAGAGTTAAAATTGCCACGTCTCCTCTAATTTATATCGGCTTTACGGTGGCCAAGATTTCCATAGCAGCTGGATTGTGTGATCTGGAATGCACAACAGATGACCCCCAGTGTCTGATAACTGGAATCGGCCCAATTTTTCCTTGTGGTCTTGCTTGCAAAAGGATTGGACGGGTATGCTGCTGTCCATCACCTACCTTACACTATTAAGGAATAGAGCTCTGAGGTGCCCAACTCCAGGGCGTCAATTCGTGCATGCGCTATCTTTTTACCACGTTTAGTTAGGCGATTGCCTGTGAGTTCAGATCTTGTACAGAACTCGACCTGTTTTAATTAACGCACAGAGACGTTCCTCTCTGGATAGCGCACATCCCCCATATGGAGCGCTGAAATCCCCTGCTATTATTGTTTGTTTAAAGTCTGTTCTATATAAGGGTAGGCACAACGTGTTTTGGGGTGTGTTGTAACCTGTTTTATGGTAAAGAACTAAGCAGCCTTCGCAACTCTTAGGGTTAGAGTGTCTGTCACACCAATATTGTTTAACTCAGGAGGATCCGCTGGGATGGTATTATGTAACAAGAGTCACCAGCTTCGGTAATTTACACGAGGGCGGCGGTAAACTGAAAAGCCCTGATATGTGAAATTATTCCTTTTCAGCAGGCTGTTGTCTTTTAGGAGTGCAACTTTCACCACCCGGTCTTGGAGCAAGCTCTATACTTATGTGTTCACCCCCCCCCCTCTGACACCCCAACAGTTAAGCTGAATTACTACTAGGCTTTTGGGTAGGTGATCCGTGGCAACTGGTCTAAGGACCCTAGTAGCACCAGCGCCCTGAGCCACATCACCGATCTGCAAGGGGTGAGGGGGCTTGAAAGCCCCTCGCTTAGACAGTCATTTGTACCAGCCATGACCAGTCTCTTTCATTTACTCACTCGAGGCGAGAGATGTCGAAACAACTCTCACCTTCGAACTCAGAAAATTGCAAGACATCCTGTTTGTTTCAATGGTGCTCAATCGTTCCTAGTTATCACTCCGCCATCAGCCATATATACAATTAATGACGGTTAAATGTAAGCTACTAAAATGTAGACCCCATGATTTATAATACAACTTTAGGTACCTAATAATGGGATAAATTATACCATGTGGTCTCATGGTCTCGGTGAAGTAGCTCCTGAAACTATATATTTCTTGCTGAAATACAATCTCGCATAAATAAATTAGACGTATCAATCTCAATTTTTTCTTTTAATTAACATTGCAAGGTTGCAAACAGAAGACTATGGCTTATACATCTTAAAGCCAGAAGATTTTATTATAGGTTGTTAATTTTCGAAGATTGAGTACCGTTATTACAAATGTTGTAGTATTTAATGCCTTTTTTTATAAGGCACATATGGATAATTTAAAAGAAAGGAAAAGAGATATGAGATCAAATGACACACTTTTATTAATACTTATAGAATTAGATTGGGTTGCCAATATTTGACTTGGCCTTTTCAAAAGCATCAGCACCTAGGGCTTTTTCTATAATAGTGCAGTCGTTCTCAACCTTTCTAAATCCGTGACCCTTTAAAACAGTTCCCCATGTTGTGGCGACCTCCAACCACAAAATTATTTTCGTTGATACGTGTTTATAACTGTAAAGTATATGTGTTTTAAGATGGTCTTAGTCAACCCCTGGGAAAGGGTCGTAGGGCCCACCAAAAGGGTCGTGACCGACAGGTTGAGAGCCGCTGATATAGTGGGTTAATTCGCTCTACAGTTAATTGTCTTCTCTTATTTATTGGCCACGCATATTTATCAAGCACTATGCTGCTGTCGAGGGTATGAGAATCACTGCTGTGAGTTTAGCGCGTTGTTAATGCTTTTTTATTGAGGGTATTTGCGTTTGAGATTAATTGTGCATCTGTTGCTATGCAGTTAGTATCCGTGATGTTTTTGGAGTTTGACGAATGAATTATTGGTTGTGTTTAAAAAATAGAAGTGTTTATTTGTTTATATATTGCTGTTACTGTTGTTTGTTCGATGAGGAAGGCTTCTTGCTGACAAGTTCCTTATTTCGTTGCACCCATTTTTTTTCCTCCTCAGGTTTTCCCACGCTTTGTTGCACTCATTTCCTTTTCAGTGAAGGAACCAAGACATTGATCGATGACGGGTTGATGCAGCATAAAATGAAAAGCTTATCTGCAATCATTCAAATAAAGTAAAATCGTTTAACTGATGCAAATAAAGGGTAGTGTGTTTCGGTTCCATTCTACACGTTAATTTTTAGCATATAAAAAAAAAAAATAAGAATAAACACACCTACAATTATCCTTCTGTTTAAGAAAACAATTTTATTTTTAAATTGTAGAGTGAGTGAGACGTAAAACATTTTTGGGGCAAGCCTTGCACCAGTAACTATAATGTGATATCATTTCATAAGATTTGCTCGTCCGATATTAACCCTAAAAACGTATCCATCGACCATGCGGTGAAATGAAGTATACTGTTAGAAGTGAGTGGATGAGTTTATCTCCTGATCATGTCCATGAGGTTTTTTGTGTGTTTGATGCAATGCACACACCAAGGGACATGCTTAGAATCATTATTTATTTGTGCATGTAAGGGACATAGTTAGATCCTATTCACTTATACGTATATATCAAAGGAATCCATAACAAAATTTCATGCAATGAAATTATTTATTTAAATACGCTTTACAGAAGTTCACGGAAGTTATAACAGCCAGAGGCGTAGCGAGGGGGGTGGGTAGGGGGGACAGATGTCCCCGGGCGCCAGCTAGTTAGAGGCGCCAAAATGTTCTTTGATATTATTTTATTGATGAAAATAATGGGTTTGAGAGTTGAAAAAAAGAAAATGGGGCGCTTTAAAATGGATCTTGTCCCCGGGCGCAAATCTTGTCCCCTGGTGCCAAACACCCTCGCTACGCCTTTGATAACAGCTAAGGATAAGGCATACCTTTGAATATAATTTATATCAAGGGTCTAATGGATTATGGACATTGGCCTAACGCAAGTGTCCAACATTCATCATAATAGTCGATTGCTTTTTAACATAATTTTATATTAACAGATCGTTGAAACTTAACCTTGTCAATACAACATTGATTTGATAATCTGGCTTAAACAATCAATATGGGGGATCACTTCAATGTTGGAAGTGGCTCCTCGGGGTGGGAACGAAATTGACCGTCACAGTACTACGTTGTGCAGTAGCTTTCCCTTTGTACGTTGTGATGTATGTGAACTTCCCAGCGCCGTCTTCAGCCTCACGAAGTAACGGGAGGTCACTCGGGCGTGAAGATCTAGGAAGACCGTTTCTTAATTCTACCACGGTATATATAATATATAGAATAAATGTTACAAAATTTTGTTGTTTTTTTGCACATGTCAAGCAAGTGTTGCTCAAGACCAATGAAGTAAATCTTTAGAAGCGGGATTAAAATGGCGCATGAGTTAACTGCGCAGTTCCTGACATACTTCAATGCTCTCGGTGAGGGGTAGACGATAACAGGGGGAATAACCCATAATAAGCAATGAAAGGGGGCTTCTCGCTTGGTGTTCTTAATATATCCATGTATTGTAATTTCAATTTCTAGCTGGATTTCATCACAGATCCAAATAAAGGGAATTGTGCTTGTTATAGACAAGTCCGTCGATTGGTCCAGCCACGAGCGAAAGTAAAGTTAATATAAAGGATTTAAAAGATACATAACCAATAACTATGTATACATCATTTAAATATGATACCAACACCATGTATAAGGTATTGAAATATCATTATATATCACCGCTCATCCGACAGTGGCAAACTCTCGACACCACGTGTTCGCCTTGAGACTTGCGGAAAGCGCACTTTCGCATTTGCTGGTCCAACAATTTGGAACGCCCTTCCTGTCGATCTCAGAAACAACCAGACACTGGAGTCCTTTAAAACAGATTTAAAGACACATTTATTTCGCAAACACCTTCTGGGATGATTGTCTACCTTATTTTCCAGTTAATGCATAATGGCTGTGTTGCTCAGGGTTGAAATGGGTTGAAAGACCTTGACATTGTATGCTTGTAATTAGTTTTTGTAGTGTTGCGTTTATTTCAAATGTGGTAAATTATAGATTTTTTACTCTTGTACCGCGCTTCGAGCCTTTGAGGATGAAGCGTGTTTTTGAAATACACTTTATTATTATCATTATAAAAATAGGTTTATGAAAAATTAACATACAGATAAGTATTAAAATATCACTATTATAAAAAATGTATAAAGATATATAAATATTTTTTTTAATGTGTACCTTTCCATTCCATTTTAAAATCAAATAGCTCAATAAAAAAAAGGAATTTTAAAAAATCTATAATAAGTTTTATTTTTACTTGACGACAATTGTTTGTGAAGGTTTTGTCATCATTTTGAAAAGTTCAGATGATATCAGAGATCTATTACGTTTAACCTCTTCCGTAAAACTGTCAGGAATAATATAACGTTTACAATTCCCTTAGACATTTCCACTTTAAATCCCACACAGCTCTATCAAAATGCATTCGTTCTTTGAATTGCCCTTTGTTGTCCATATTACATAGTCACACCAGCTTCCATTTTTCCTTGAATCTGGTCATAATTTGTTTGTTTTCAAAGCTAATTTGCTTTCTCTTAATTGACAACAAAAGTTCAGGCCTGCTTTAACTAGAGGTATTCCACGGTGCTTTGATTGGAATTTGACCTCTGCAAGTCCCTGGCTAAGTTTCCAATGGCCATCCTGTAGCAAACCATCAGGGCTTGATGCTGAGTATAAAAAAATTTGAATATAAAATAATCCCAGTTTTTTTTTTTACATTTAATGTTATATGATGTTTTTTCATAACTTTAGTATAATTTTTAGGGCTAAAATTTCACAAGAAACAACCAAATTTATTTATAATAGATTCTATTAAAGTAAAGAGCTGTATTACAGGGTTTCTTTTTAAATATTTGTTTCCAAATTAAAGAACCAGTGGGTTTGTTTTTTTTGGAACTGGCAAGAAACCAAAGAGGATTATTGGCTAGAACTTTTGTCAAATTTTAAATAAGCCTGTCTGCAGCACCAAAGTTGAAACTACCAATTGTTCAATTATTTCAATGAATCTATAATAAAAGAAGTTCAAATTATCTTTATATATATAAAACAAGCTGGTGCTAGCAATTCAGGCAACTTTTTAGAGGTTTATTTCACCTTTAAGGCATTATAATTAATAATAAACTTAAATTCTGGTGAAAATCGCTTCAGTTTTTCTTATAATGTTGTAGAAAGTTCATGCTTTTCTGGTTTCATTCTACGTTTTATTTACATTAAATCCACTTGCACTTGATGTAACACAATCAAGGCCTTTAATTTTTTTTGCCAGTCATTGCAATTAAAGCTTACAGAAATGCTCTCACGTGGTTGGGTGCACCTGCTTCCGAGTTGGAGAAGAAAATATGTGTTTACGATTTTAAAAAAACAAAAAACAACTGAATTATTTATCTAGATTTTCTGTTTTGTATTTACTGACCATTCTAACTTCCTGGTACCGGTATTCTAAGCTTGAATAATATGTTAAGATAAGACAAGAAGAAAAGCACAAACGAGAAAGAAAAAAAAAATCTTACGCTGCTATACAAGAGCAGTAACCTTTCCTGACATGCCCAGCCGTACACTTAGATAGACGGATCCACACAGAATGGTCAGGGTGTTTGGTTTTTACAGAAGATGAAGCACTCGGTATAACTAACGCTTTTATGTAGCCCTCTTCAGCATTATCCTTAACCATGTCATTCCCGGTACCTACAAGACAACACGCAATATAATTTATTAGATAAGTAAATAGCTTTATATTTTAATCATACCAAATCGTTAAATCAAATTATAGCCTAAATTAGAGCTTGCCGAATTGTTTATAGTCATGGTCCATACGGGTCCCCCCCCCCCCGCCCCAAGATGCCCTAGGTCAGTGGTTCTCAACCTCCCTAATGCCGCGACCCTTTAATACAGCTCCTCGTGTTGTGGCGACGCCCTATCCACAAAATTATTTTCGTTTCTACTTCATAACTGTTTCCCGATGATCTTAGGAGACCCCTGTGGAAAGGTTGTTCGAACCCGAAAGGGTTTCGCGACCCACAGGTTACCGCTGCCCTAGGTCAAATTCTGACAGCTGCAATGTGATGTGCTGGATGTTTGGGTGTTCACGTTCACTCTCACTGTTAAGTTGAAAACAATCCGGTTTTTTTTTGTTTTTTTTTAAAACTACAAAAGAAACACATATACCGCATTAACTTCACTTTACCTAATGATTAGAATTTTCATTTGAAACAATCTCCAAAATGTCAAAACCAGCAGTTATTAATGTATGATATAAATAGATAAACTTAACTATTATAGAGCGCCGTCTTAATTTTTCTGCCAGCATTTATAACAAAGTCATTTATCGTGTGCACCGAGTCAAAACTAAGTGTTGTATAAAATAAAAATGCGATAAGAAACTCTTTGCAGCGCCCCCCCCCCCTTTGCGGAAGCCAGGTTTACGAAATGCAACAATTAAAATATCCCTAAAAAGAAAAAAATCGAGTCAAAACTAAGTGTTGTATAAAATAAAAATGCGATAAGAAACTCTTTGCAGCGCCCCCCACCCCCTTTGCGGAGGCCAGTCTTACGAAATGCAACAATTAACATATCCCTAAAATGAACAAAAGATTTACAAACATACTTTAAACAATATGGATATGGCGATCTTTATAAAAAAAAACTTGAGATTTCAGCTGTCTTATGTCGTAAGTTCATCCTTTCAGCCCTGTTGAAATGTAAAGGATTTAAATAAATTCATTAAATATAAATACATTGAAAATAAACGTTTTATATTTGAAAAATTAGCTAAAAATATATTTTAAAAAAAATTAAAGTTCAGTTTTAACACGTTTACCATAGCAGAGGTTGAATCTAACTATTTCATTATCACAATTTAAATTGTTTTAATGTACTAAAAAGCTTTTTTTTAAGACACTATTTTCATAGCCTGCATTATAATCTATTTTCTTCTTCTGTACACCGTATAATTTGACAATTCTTTATCTGCTAGGCTAGGCTATTCTGGCACTTCTTCCGCTTCCATCCAATCTTGAAGTAATGCAACTCGGAAATATTCATCACAATCCAATTTTTTTCTTCTGCAATGCAAAATCTTGATCTTAAAAAAAAACAACAAAAACAAAAAAAAACAACAACAACACATACATTATAACAATCTGTGGCCTTCCATCTTTAATTATAATGGGGTTTGTCTTCGGTAAAGTTGAAGTATATTAATGAGACAAAAACAATTTACGTATTTAAAACAGTTTGCTCTTGTTTTAAGTAAAGTTTTTAAAAATACATTTAAAAAAAAAAAATGAAGTATGGGATGCTTTTGTCAGTTAAACAAAAGACCGTGTGTTTAAAAATAATAAATTAATATGTACTCAACCATTAAATAAGAAGTAAAAATACAAACTTTTACAATTTTCAAATTATTTACATTTCCAAAAATGCTCTTCAAATTTGTTAATTGCAAAATTTGCAGTAAAAACGAAATGGCCTAAACAAACGTATGGCAAAACACATCATGTGCGTAGACGCAATTGACTTGGTGTCATATATAAGTTTATCTAGTAAGTTACTGAGCTGGACGAACCATCATTAAAATTTTAACTGCTACTTCAATTACTATTATTATTATTAGCCATTTGTATTTAATACATTTAACCTCTACGCCTATAATATTTATACAGTCGTACTGGTGGGTCTCGTTTTGGGCATTTACTTTCAATGTTAAAACACTAAGCCAATACTGTACCTCAATATTTTAATATTTACTACTGGCTTAGTTCACATAATTAACTGTAGGCCTACCATAGAGTTTGTTTAAATAAAATGTATAGCATGGGCCAATTGGTATTTGCATTACTATTATACAAAACATTGTATGTAATCGCCTACAAAAAAACAATAAATGGTTACTGAATCATCAAAAATGTTTAACTTACACTTAAAATGATTTGTCCATTGGAATCATCGATTTGTCCCTGTTGCTGGCTTGATCAAATCATCATTTTGTTCGACTGCTGACTAACTGATCTTTAGATTTCAGATATGATTGAAGTCTTTCACCTTCTTTTAGTCAAAAACCTCCATATCTGTGTCTATCACGGTGACTACGAGTTCAACGAAACGGGAGTAGAGTAGAACCCAGCCACACACTCGATCTTTTCTCAGCGAAATTTAAAAAAAAAAAAAAAAAAAAAAAAAGTTTTTTTCGTTCATGACTCGCTCAGAAATAGTTTTCTCAGCGAAATTTAAAAAAAAAAAAAAAAAAAAAAAAAAAGTTTTTTTCGTTCATGACTCGCTCAGAAATAGTTTTAAATACACAATATCCAATTTTTTTCTCTTCAAACAATAGCACATAATGTATTCTAGCTCAGTGTGAGGCCAGTTGTTATAATAGTTTGAAATGAAATCGTATATCTCGTCAGTAAGCTCGTGTCCAATAACTTGTTCATTATTGACCTAAAGCATGTTGAGAAATGAGCGATTTGTGCACAATGTTTCTTTCAGGCAACTCTACCCCACCCCACCACCCTGGAGCACGTCAAGTGACCCCCTCCCGCGGAGAAAAAATTAGTTCAATGTGAAAAAGAAAAAAAAAAATATTTTTAAAATAAAATACAGCTAGATTGTCATTTTAAAAACATTTTAAAAGAAGAATAGTAACTGTTGCCATTAACCGATTACAAGAAGGAGAACCTATGAAATATCGCTACTCTCGATATATTTGATGATACATACATCTAAGGCTGAATATCAAGCAAACACCGTTGCTTAACTTTTCGAATCACCCTGACACTTTTCGTTTTTAATCATCACCCACCCTGCTTTCAATTTTGATTCCTTCAAATATGTGTCCACGTCACAACGTTAAGCCTCGAAAACACCCCAGGCCGTCCTGCAGCCATAGGGGTTGTGAGCCAACACAATGGCTCGGAGATTAAATATTTACCTGCATCTCTTCTGTTGCTCTCCAATTAAGTGTAGAATGTTGCAAAACTAAAAATCAGGGATGTGCTAAAATGCATTCTTGTATTTTAATTTAACTAAAATTTTAAGTGGACTATAAAGTTTTAAGGGGTGAGAATTAGCTAGGGGAAAAAAGCATACCCTCAAGGTTGAAACAACTGAAATTAATTTAGCTCACGATCAGCGAAGCTAAAGATGTCCTTGATCTTTATTTTGGCTAATTTTGGCGCTTCCCACCCGAATGTTTGAAACGTTCCCATGAAATTGTCTAATAGAGGAGCCAAATTAAAGAATGAAACAAAATGCATTCATGAATTTTGACTTTGCCCGACACTCTTCAGCACCCTCAAAAGAGACAGCTGGGTGGACCACGCAATCCACCCCTTTCTATACCACTAGCAGAGGCGTACCTAGAGAGTTTTGCGCCAGGGGACAAAATTCAGTTTTACGCCTCTTCCTTAACGCTGAAACTAATTATTCTCATCCTTTAAATAACACCAATTTCATTTTGTTCCCCCTGCTAGTCTGGCACCCCAGGGAATTCTTTCCCATTTGACCCCCTCCCTTTAAATAAAATAAAAAAATCAGCTACTCATGTAGCCACTGGCACTGCACACCCAAAAATCTGAACCCCCCCCCCCTCCTTTTTTTCTTCTCTTTTTTTACAGAGGAAATTGTCTGAAAGAAACTCTGGTCACGCCGTCCTATGACTAGGACATGGACATGCAGTATTTACGCAATAAAGAACAAACTTTCACGAATCATTTTTCTACCCATTGTACTCATTCTGGGAGGCTATAAAATACTAGCTAATCCCATCGCTCCCGGCCGCTTTGATGATGACGAGGATTTAAACACAAAAGTAAGCGCCACGTCCGTCAAGCAGAGGGGGGCGTTGACGTTTTAGAAATCCGCGGATGAGAGCCCAAAACATTTTTTTTTTCTTTGCATGTTCAAACATGGACTATGTTGATTTCTGTTAAAGCCTTTTACCACATTTTACAGAACTAAATCAAAATATATATAAGCCCGCATAATCACACACAAAAAAACAAAAAAAAACAAACAAACAAACAAAAAAAAAAAAAAAAAAAAAAAACCCCATTGATTTCTGTTAAGGCCTTTTACCACATTTTACAAAACTAAAACAAAATAAATATAAGCCCGCATAATCACACACAAAAAAAAAAAAAAAAACAAACAAACAAACAAAAAAAAAAAAAACAAAAAAAAAACCCCATCTATAATGATATTGAGAGGTACTTACAATAAATGGAAATGTTAATTTTGGACGCATTCGACCATTGACCATTGTCCACTGTACACTCGTACTCGTCAAGGTCCGAGCCGCCAAACGCTTGTATCACGTATGTTACGGACGTCCCAGTTCCGGTTGCGTTAAGACGTGTTCCCGTACCTCGCCTGGACAGTGAGATAGTTTCCGCAGGCACAGGTCCGACCATGCAGGCCAAGTTCACCGTGCCCTGGAGTGGAACGACGGCCACCGGATAGGGGTTACCATTCACAGTGAAGTTCGCGATCACCGGGTCTGTGTGGAAACAAATCATCGCGTCAGTTGTGAAAGCATGGCACATTCTATTTTTAGAAAATAGGAAATTACGCGCAGACAAGACGTTGAAAGCACGACTGTTGCGCATCAGTGGTTCTTAAACTTTTCTCCTCAAGGCCGCATGTATAGTTCTGTTATAACATTGTAAACCAGCAAGGGGCGCCGCCTCCGTCGGTGTTTACTCTCGCGGCGTTAACTAAATCACAACGGACTCGCCATTCCAGAATCTTTTAACTGACACTTGATATCCCTCGTAGCTTTTCACACTGAGCAGGCACAACTGTAGCATCTGGTGCAGAAATTGCGTTTAAATGCATGTGCTAGAGCAGAGGTCAGAAACCTGTGACTGCATGTGGCACTTTAAATGAATAAAACGCATCTTGAATGATCGTCAATCACGAAACCACAGTAGAAGTGGTCACACGTGAGTGGTGTGAAGTGGTGAGTGTTAAAGCGTAAAGCAATAATTATTTAGTTTCAAGTTAGGATGTTCTCCGCATTTGAGTGATCAGCGAGCCATGAAGTTGAAAAAAATTATTTTTTTGTTAAGAATCTCATTAAGCGCAGTAATCGAGATTTTTTTTCGTGAAATCAATCACATCAAAAATGATCTTCATCTTCCCCTTGAAACAGGATTATTATTATTATTTTTTTGTTGATAATAAAAACTATCTCTTAACTTTCGAATTCGGATAAAACTCTTCACGACGTTTTATTTTGAATGTATTTCTCCTGTATAATACCCAAATATATACTTAATTTTAAACATATCTATTCTATTTAAATAATATTTTTTTTTTTTTCAAATTCTGTAAAATGAAATAAAATCCCTTTCATGCTGTTAAAGGATCCGAAAGTATTTAGCTTTATATGAATACTTTTGATCATTCATATAACTATATAATTATATATATATAAATATATATATACACACACACACATATATATATATATATATATATATATATATATATATATATATATATATATATATACAATCTATATATATATATATATATACTCTAGTATTTTTTTTTGTGTTATATAACTATATAAATATATATATATAAATATATATATACACACACACACATATATATATATATATATATATATATATATATATATATATATATATATATATATATATTCAAGCTGTATATATATATATATAGACTCTAGTATTCTTGTTGGTGGGCACCATTCACAAATATATCATAGAGTGTGTGTTTAAATGAAATGCATTGCAAGTTTCACAATGCGTGTTATAAAAACAACATAATATAGAACATATTACGAAACAAAACATTGATTATATCTATTTTCTCGACATTTCAGCCACTTAAAAGCTGATTTAAAAAATCCACTCCTATAGTTTAAGAGGATTAACATTGGAAATGTCCAACTTCACTGGGAAGGTTGTAATGGACATGTGAGTCAGTGAATGGTATATGACTTTTCTACACATAGATTAATTAAATCAAAAAGTAGTGTGGTTCTGCTTTTATGGATAAAGGACGGAAACGAAGCAAAATATTCCGCTCAGGATTTTTAAAAATAATTCTGTTAAAAATAATTTATATAACACGCAAATATTAATGTTGCATAAATTTATTACATATTTTTTTTTTAAATAACATAATTTACTCACAAATGTCAATTGATGGGAGAGAACAGTTGACTCCTGGATCCGGTGCGTCTCCACTTTTCATGTTAATAAAAAATCTATTTGCCCCATGGCGAAGAAATCGACTTTCTACTACCGCTTCCCCACCGGCGTAAAAGTATGGTAATGTCCCAGTTGCAGTGCTGATACTTTGATCTCTGCCGTTATATAATGTATGATTAACTGCCGTGCCCTGGATAGAAAACAACAGTTTTAACGTCGTAATTCCGAATTTGTAAATGTAAAAAAAAAAAAAAAAAAAAATTAAATATATATTTTTTAATTTTAATTTTTTTTGAGGAGGGTGGGGGGGGGTGGGGGGTGGCGCTGTTTTAATTTACAAGAGGCCTCATCTCGGTAAGGGATAAACCAGAAAACACACCTGGCATTTGAAAGATTCATACTCGAAAGTTTTCATAAAGCACTAAATCAGGTACCATTAATACGGAGTAAGGTCCCGTATCAAAATGTTAATATTCTGTATATTACCGAAAAAATATAACTATTTAATTTTCAAAAAAAAAATATAGATGTGAAGCTCTATAAATTTAACTGAGCGTTCTTTAAGGGAAAGCACATTTGCACAAAACGATCAACTGAGCGACAGAGTCACGTATGTCAACAATAAAAAATGGGATAGACTAGTTAAGATGAAAATCCAAGTGGAAACAATGTCTTTGAAAAGTAGAACTCAACGACTGCTTGACTTCCGTTGATCAGAGTCTAATTACTGTATCGCCCTGCCCCAACACCCCTACCCCCCATATTTCCCGAAATCCCACAGTTAGGACCGATGGTTATTCTACGCGGAGGGATAACGTTCATTTTAATCACCGTTTCTTATTTCCCCCATATCTAACCACCCCACCCCTCCTCCTTGGCCCCAGCATACTGGAAGTGTAACTCTCTGTCCATCAACTCAAATGTGACCCTACAGTTCAGCTGGAGAAAAACTGAATCGACAGAACGAGAGGGTCAGGCCTTAAATCACAAAATAATCTTAACTACTTACAAACCCCATGGATTTGCTAGTAGAAAAAAAAACGTCTTTTATAAAAATGGGGTCCTGTGCAGAAACTTTGGTTGAATAGGTTTCAGAATATTTTTCAATGGTTTTCAAAATTTCAGAGCTATAACCACAATACATTTAAGCCCTTTATTTTAGTAGATATATATTTAAAAAAAAAAAAAAAAAAAAAGAACTAAGTTCCTCTAAGATCTAGAACGCCAATAATCTTTAAAAATGTTTTATCCCTCAGGATTACAGATAACTAAAAAAAAAAATAGATAACAAAAATATTTTTTTTTAAATGTATCCATTTTTAAAAAATATTATTTTGTTAAGTTTTTATAAATTTTAAAAAAAAAAAGTATAATTGTTTAATTTTATAAATTAATTTTTAAAATGATAATGAATTTAAGAAAAAATAAAAAGAAACAAACAAACAAAGAAACACACCCTTGATTTCACATTTAATTGACATTAAGAGCGTCTAATAAACTAAAAGATTTAATTTTCGAGGGGAGACGTTTGTAGTGTTAAAATTTAATTTGTAATTGAGAGTATAATTTAATTTTAACAAATTTTAAATAATACCGACTGATACATTACATTTGACATGAAATAAGTGACATCTGCTACATTTGGGTAGATCTTTGTAGCATTAAAACGTATGATTGGATTTGAAGACCCAGATTGTCTGACGGCACAAGTGAAATTTTCTGGTTGCGCTTGAGGAAAAAAAAAATTAAAAATTAATGGTCCTTTAAATTGAAATGAAAAAAAAAAAAATAAACTAGTAATCTTATCATTAAATTATTTGATGTTTTGGCCTTAATGGTATAAGAAATGACAAAGTATTTTGTTTAAAAGAAAAGCATGTTTATATTATGAAACTAACCGAATCTCCTGTGGCTAAAAGCTTACTTTTTTAAGCGCTTCCCGGGAGAAATGCCAAGACTTTACTGCTGATACTTTGCTCATTTAAACATTCATTGTTTCTTAATTTTGTATGAAATTGAACCATTACTAATATCAATATGCAATGGCGTAGCTATGGGGTGCGGGGCGGGTGTTTGCGTTCACGTGGGTGAAACGTAATTGAAAAATTGCATATTTACAGAGCACACACTATCGGGTCTAACCAAGATTCATAAAAGGATTACCGATCACAAATACATTTTTCACAATCTTAACCAATCCAAACGCCTGGTTTATTAAAAGTTCAAGCGGGATGCGTCAGATATGAGATGAGACTATTTTTAGGTCAGAAAAACACAGTCATTATTCAACGCTCATTCAAATGTTTGTTAACTTCCGTAAGTGACAGGAAGCTATATTTATCTAAATTCTGAGAAATAGGGCTTTCCACTGATACCATATGCAATGTGGTCGGGCGATTCTGAGTACAAGAATCGGATCGGTAAATATTAAAAACTTTAAAATGAATTTTTACCCATTTATATGGTTACAATATATATATTATTTCACACAATTTTCAATCTTTTAATTATTAATTCTTATTTATTTAAACTTTAAATTTTAAAACCTTTTTTAACAACATATATAATATTATATATCGAAACACAGAAACACTGAAAAAAAAATATTTTCCCCAATTCGTCACTAGTACCGCCCCTTAACATTTGAGCACGTTTTTCATATTTGGACTGATGGGTTTTACCTGCTACCTCTCTGGATTTCATTTTGGACAGTGCTCTGTGTGTTGTTTTTGACCTGTCGTAGGTAACTATTTTGTTTGTTGTCTTGAGCACGACGCATTTAAAAAAAAAAAAAAAAATTTGTTCAAGATTATTATATCATGCCACGCGGCTTGCACATATTTAAACAGCTAAGTGGCTGCCAGGAGCAAAAAGAAAAAAAAAAAAAACTAAAAAAAAAAAAAAATGTGTCTCACTTAAATCACTACCAGAATACATGCCTCGATATGTCAAAAGCGAAATGTGACCAGGGACAGAATTCATTAAAAGACTTTCCTTAGCCTACCATTGATACTGATTCTCCCGTCAACAGCAGCTTGTACTCTATTCAGCAATTAGTGGAGAAAATGGAAAAGATTGACGTGAAAATACAAGTAAAAGACATGGATGGATTGGAAACATAAATCTCTGCTGACAATGTTGATTCAAACCAAGATACTGTATATGTAATGGTTCATGAAAGTAACTGGCACATTTTATCTGATGCTTCTCTCTGGAATGTACCAGTTCCAGATTATTTTCGGTCTGAAATTATTAAAATTGGGAATACCTCCTATCAGAACAAGGACTATTCAGCGTAGTGACAAGGCAAGATGCGAAATCTAAAGGAGGTGTTCGCCAACTAACAAAACTATGGTTCCACATGATGATGCCAAATGGCGAGAAAATACTGCGGTCGTGGATAGTTTATTCACTCGTGGTTAGAAATTGCACTGTTTTTGCTGCAGATTCTTTGCTGTTAACGATACATAAGCAACATCCACATTTTGATCACAAAATTACAAAATATTGAAGCATCAGAAGAGCACATAAGTTGACTGTAAAAATGGAATGCATTGGCAGCAGGACTTAGGATACACACATCTAATGATGCCGAAAGTATTGCTGTGATGGACAGGGAGAAGAAAAAGTGGAGGAATATCCTGCACATGTTGCTGGATATGACATTGTTTCTTCCAAAGCAAAATCTGGCATTTCATGGCCACAACGATGATGAATTTTCACTGAATAAAGGAAACTTTCTTAAATGGCTGAGATGCTATCTAAATATTACTAAGTGCTAAAAGAGCACCTAAAGGAGTACCTAAGTGAGTACCTATAGGAGTACCTATACAGTAAAAGTATCCACGTCTTACCTTTCAACAGAAACCCAAAATGAATTTATAATTGTCCTTGCAAATCACATGAAAGAGATTCTTATCATGGATATAGAGGCTGAGAAGTATTTGGGAATTATGCTCGACGGTGCACCTGATATATAACACACTGACTAGATATCTGCAGGGATGTGAACATCCTCAACGGGAAAGTTGAGGTGATCAAAGTGTTTCTTGGATTTTTCCTGCTAAGAGGGAAAAAATCTGATGACCTCAGTTCTGACATTCTTACAATTCTAAATCGTGACGAATTACACATAATGATGTGCAGAGCTGAAGGTTACGATACTGCTGCCACAATATCTGGAATCCATGGAGGTGTTCAGGCCATTCTTAAAAGAAATTACAAGAAAGCGATTGTAATGATGTGTGAGCCATTCGATTAAATTATGTGGTCAACACTCTTTTGCAGAGAATGCTTCATCAATTATATTTTTCGGTACTCTTGAAAGAATATTGTTCTGCTTTGTTGCATTCACTCATCGATGGAAAGTTTTAATTGATCACACTGGAATGTCATTGAAAGACTGTAAAAAATGCGTTGGAGGGCTTATCATGCTTCTGTTAAAATCGTGAACGATGAGTTTGATGAATGTGTAGCGGCGATTAAAGCTCTGTATGATCCTCTTGAAAATTTTGATACAAAAGGTACAACACAAGGTCTTTTACATGCTGTCTGTTATTTCACGTTTATCTGATACCTTTACCTTTTGGGGTGATCTGCTTGAGGCAGTTAAACTTGCACAGAAGTACCTGCAGACTAAAGGCCTTACTCTTGACAAATTGGCATCCAACCTAGAGGCATAAGAGACTGTTTCTGCACGACAAGTGCTATCACTTGGTGGAACATGCTATTGAAAAGGCACTTTTAAAATCAGACCAATATGGAATTTCGGTAGGGAGAAGATTAGGGTTTAAGAAGAGAATAGCTTAGAAGACAGCCAAAGGCAGCTTATTACATGGACTTTCACGAAGTCATGTACTGGTCAATATTTGATGTTTTGAAATTCATAAGTGAATGGGACTTACTAGAATCTATTTCAATACTCTCGATAAGCCATCAATTATTTCCTACGATCTGTGTGTCTGTAGCTTCATGTGAGCGGAGCTTTTCAAAACTAAGGCTTATCAAGAACTATTTACCTTACCATCCATCATGGACAGTCAAGGCTTTCTGATCTGGCTCTGCTATCAATTGAAATTGATACGGTGAAGGATATTGATTTTGATAAAGCGATTGACAGGTTTATAGATTTAAAAACCAGGACAGGATAATTTAAAACATAATAAACTATGTAAAAATGACCAAAACTTAACGTTGTTACAGTTCTTAAATACATTGACCTCATGACATTCAATTTATGTGTTTTAGGTCTTGTCATTGTTATGCTGTGGACTTATTATAACAAGAAGAAATCCAACATGGAATTTAAAAAAATATATTATTTTGTTTTGTGGGGGAGGGGATGACACCATGAGTTTACCACAACGGGTGACACCAACCCTAACTACTCCACTATTTCTCTTTCTCCGCCCCCCTCCCCCCCCCCGGCCGGAAAATAATACAGTGTTACAAAAATTATTAATATTTGCACTTGGTTCCAATAAATATAAAATAGTTTATTTTAAGAACAAAAGTATTCTTGGTGGATGACACCATGAGTTTACCACAACGGGTGACCCCAACCCTAACCACCCCCCTATTTCTCTTTCTCCGCCCCCCCCCCCCCCCCCAAAAAAAAATGGAATTATGTCCCACTACACATCCGCAATATACCGACCATGCAAGCTTTAAAAACTGCGCTCAAAACAATCTCTTTTAACTCTACTACCCCAACTGATTCCCCCCTTCCCCCGTCTCTGACAGTTAAACGATGCTGCTGGTTGCCGCCCATGGCTTGACACGTAAAAGTTCTGAAGTGTGTGGGGTGAATGCACATTTGTTTTTGTTTTCTTGTAATACAGCTGTTTTTATTAAATACATGTTTGTTATTTTTTAATGTCATGATTAAGTTTGCTAATGTTTGTATGTGCAGCGGCCGTTGAGCCCAGCCCTATGCTGGGGTACCGCGCTATATAAGACCACTAGAAATAATAATAATAATAATAATAATAATAATAATACCGAAACCAAAGAATAAATCTAGAGAAAAAAAAAGAGGTCTCAGTTGGATCGAAGGATTTTGAAAGTTTTCCGATTTCATTACATTATTGTTTTGTGTCTCCGTTAAGTCGGCATCATTTCTTAAAAAGTTGAATAATGTGAACAATAAAAATAACAAAAATCAATTCTGCAGTCTGCAACGATATACATTAGCTGTAAATCATTGCCCAAAGGTTAACACCTAGGATGAACATACCAATAACTTTAAATGAACTACACCATGGAAACTCCACTCCATCCACTTCAACGTAAAGGGACCTGTAGTTAGTTTGAATTTGCTGTATTAGTAAAAAGAATTTTCCCGGTGTGACGTAAGCCCAAAGATCTGAGTAGAAATAACAAGTTTTGCTATTCAAGTCACATCTGCTGGTTCTGTTGTCATTGTTCCATGTGAGGAGTCTCCATCCTACTTGGACGGCTGAATTGTTGGAGAAGATGAAGGTGGCGGACTGTCCAACACGATATGTACTACTGCAGCTTTTGCCGTCACCTTAGTGGAGAATTTGATCGAAGTAAACATTATATTCTCAGGTGGAAGAAAATTCACATAAATTAATGAATACAAAATGAAGTACAAAACTACATATCTTAAAATCCCCATTAGATAAATGTACCCAATTGAAATTGATGGAATATTGAGAGTTTTCAATACATTAACAATCAATAATATTTATAAATAAGTAACATATCCCGCTAATATTATGAATTGATATCTAGTTCATCTCATTTAAATTATCGAATTTTTTGTTAGATAATATAAAAGCAGCTGAAATAGAAACGGGTAACATAGAAACAGATAATAGCTACACAATTGAAAAAGAGAAGATAACATTCTGACATTGAAAGTAGCTGTATTTGTATTCTCTGTTTCCCTGTATGTCTACTATTTTCTTATTGCTGTGTGTTTATGTATCGCTGGATATTCTGGTCTATTATTTTTGTGGACCTTTTCTCCCATACCGTCAATATTTATATTCTCTGACTTCCTGTAATCCGACATTCGGCTACAAAAATGGATGTTTCTTGAGTTGTTTACTGTGCTCTGTTCCTTGTGATATTTTCATTTGTCCTGTGCGCTGAAGAAGGCTCTATGCCAAAACGTTCAAATCTTATTGTCTTGTCATTTAATTCAAGCTTCAACATAACCCCCTTTTTTCTATTTCATGTATTAGTATTGAGCTTCAAATCTTAAAAGTAATCGTATATTTCTCTTAATTTTTATTAAAACATACACAGTTCAAAATTTTCAAGATTATAAATTGGTATTTTGTATGTTGTTGCTCTAAAGATTTAGTAACAATCAGTTCAGATATATTTTACTTGGTTCTAGAAACAAATTTAAAAAAAAAATAATTAAGAAAACCAAACGGCCAAATACAAGACCATCGACAAACTTACAAGACCATTATACAAAAAGCCTTAAACTTTTAATTTTAAGTTTTTAATCAATCCTTTCACTAGATCCCCCATAAGCACATACACCCAAACAGGGAGATACGCCCGCAACTGTCTGTATTTAAGAGAAGAAGAATAACTATCTGTTTGCTTTCGAGCTATTTCCAAGAAGCTTGTCACACTAATATATACGCCATTCGTCTTGCTCGTTTGTGAGCGCTTTGCAGATAAATGATAATACTGTCCAAGTTAATGTCAGGTACATACACCAGAGCGTGATAATGTTATATATTAAAGTTGTAATGCATTCCACTCCGTGTTGAGAAGCGCAACAAAATCTCTGCACACAAAAGTTAACATTATGACGTTGATTGAATGGGAACCTTTAGTTTACACAACTATTAAACTACGCCAGACTATGTGAGACGATGCGAATGTTGTATGTTACTGATAAGAAGGATTTGTTACACACACATAGCTTCCAATATTGGAGTCGTTATGTACCCTTTCGGATCCTGTTATTTGTTGACAAAAGCTTTAGACCAAAATTTGCCGAAAAAAAATATCTAAATGTGACCATTTCTTTCTTGTTACATTACTGTAACACTGACATAGTGATATACATTTTCTTAATCGAGAGATAATCATCTAACGTCCGAATTTAACCACAAATTTAGACTTACACTATAAAGATATCCAACATTATATATATTTGATTCGTTAGAGAAAGCTAGGGAATTGTCATATAATTAACCAAACATGTCATGGTTCATTTTGGCTCTGTACTTAGATAATATAAAACATTTATATAGAAGTAACTAAAAAATCCCAAACTAATTGCAACATAGTGGAGTATATAATCCGGATTACAACGAATTGTCGTTCGAAAGTTTCATTTGAACGACATTTCTTTGTTGCTTTTGGTCAGTAAAACCCCTTATTAGCATGTCTGTTTATTGATTATTTAGATCTTTCATAGCTCTGCTGATTCATCATTAAGACAAAAATACTACCTCTGCTTAGTCTGTTACTTGATTATTTTGGCAAAATTATAACTTCTTTACATGTATGTTTATTATTTATATAGACAAAATACTAAATTTCCTATGTGTGTTTATTGATAATTTAACTAAATCCCTCCATCCCTGTGGCACTACAGTCCATGTAGGGCCCTGGCCTGTCTCACCACTTCATTCACCTCAGACCTAACTGAAGCTTTACTTTTCCATGCTTTGATTCTCAGCTGCTGGTTATCCCGCTCTACCATCATCCATCCATCTAAGCCTAGGTCTGCATTTAAATTGAAAATTTTCCGTGTTTAACAAATTAGGACTTAGAGACCATGCTGTACTCATAAGATGCACCCAAACTTTCAGGGACATTGTTTTACTAAATGTTGATTAGGGCCTAAAGCACAAACTTGCGATTCTCCCCTCCACATACACATCTAATGTATACAGTTGGTAATATAAATAAACAAAATTGCATAAAAGTTAGAACTAGGATGAACATACGAATTATATTGAATGAACGACACCATGGGGACTCCACTCCATCCACAAAAACATACAGGGACCTGTAGTTATATTGCATTTGCTTTATAATAAATTCTGATGTTCCCGGAATGGTGTTTGCCCAAAGCTCTACATTATTAGAGCAAGTGTTCCCGCTTAATTCACAGCTGCTTGTTCTGTTCCCGTTGTCCCATGTAAGGAGTCTCCATTCAAGGCTGAGGGCGGAACTGTTGGAGTAGGTAAAATTGGCAGCTTGTCCAACATAATATGTACTTATGCAGCCTTTAAAATCATCTTCTGGAAAATATGATCAAAGTAAATATTAAATTCTTCAGCGGAAGAAAAGTCCAATGAAATTTTAAAATAAATAAATAAATATATATATATANATATATATATATATATAATGAATACACATATATATACTATACAATCTTTATTAGTAAAAATTCACACAGTAGAAATTCTAGATATACTATCTTTACTATGTATTGGTCTTGATCCTCTGCACAAAATAATAGAAGAAATAGAATGCTCCCTTTCATCCAGTTCCTGATCAAAGCAGTTAAATTATTTTAAATTTAAATTCTTCATAAACCCAACATGGTGGACAAGGGAGATTTGTAGAGTGGAATAAACATGTGTTAGAGTATATATGGCTGCTTCGACGGCCTTCACTGTGGTTGATGGTAGACTTGGATGGTTGCCCAATTAACGTCATAAAAGCGAATACAGAAACACTCACGCGATCTGACCGTGACATCACTGGACAGCACGTTTCAAAATTTTAACCCACGATGATATCGGCACGTTCCAAAATTAATATTATAAATGCGAATCACAAGTTGGATAATTTTTTAAACCGTTAAAGGGGAATAACTCTCGTCAACAACTTTTCTTCTCTCAGATATGAATCGAAAAATAATAAAGTAAGAATATTTATTTACAATCATGTTAGACAAAAATGTTGGTCCCGGGCGGTAATCACCCAGATACGCCACTGCTCATTAGTGAAATTAGTGGATAAAAGTCTATCCTAGTTGAAATTAAAGTACTACTGAATTTAATTAGCAATATATAAGGAATTTGTAGGTCACCACTATATAATTCTTTTTAAACGTAATTTTTTTTTTTTTGAAAACCAAAAACAAAAATATCCCCCATTAACTTTCTATTTTTGCAACAGAAAAATATTTTGTATTCTCTGTCTGAAAAACATATTTAGTAAATAAATAGAACCAAACAGTCACCGTATGTCTGAGCGGTAGGCAGATATATATAGGCATTTAGATATAATTTTTGCTCACTGTTTAAAACTCAAAGTCATTTTCATCTTGCATACCGGGTCGCTCAAACACAGAGATTGATTTAATTAATGGCTATTGATCATTTCCCAATGTTCGTTTTTAGCTTTGAACGTGTCAGTAATAATTGCCTGTATCTTTTAGACAGATTGCTGCTATTACTATATAAATACTTGTAACCAATGAATATATTTATAGGTGTTTAACCTCTTAAGCGGGAATAAAAAAATAGTTTCATAATTTGAGCACAGAAGAGAAAAAGATGTTAAGAGACAAGGAAAACGGGTAAACATGCAAATTAACATCTTGGTTACATCCCATCAAAATATCTAGTACTAGCACTGCTCCTCAAAATATAGTAGCGTTATCTACATCCTCGATTAAATCAAGCCATCTAGTTTCAAACAGTACCATTACCTATTTCCTCTGCTGGGGAAATTTTAAAAGTTGAAACACACAAAACTGTGTCAGAAAACGAGAGTATGTGATTCACCACACAGATCCCGGGCTTTGGAATATTAAGAGCACTTGTACATTTGAATACTTGATTAGTAGTGGGTCATCATTGTCTCAGAATCATGAGTGCAGCTTTTCAAACTCAGGAAGAGCTGGAGATGAAAGAACTCAGACACGTTATTTATCAAGAAATATGTTCAAACGTGAACTGCGGAATGGCGAGTGTGTAAAACTCGAATGACTTCAGTATTCACCATACCAAGGTTGTTTGTATTGTTTTGTGTTTCGTCTATTGTCCAAAAAAAAACTATCTATCTTTATTATATCAGGATTCAATGACTGGAAACATAACAATCTTATTGAAGAACATGAAAATGGAGTAGAGCATCGCAAGGATACTACTGCATATTTGCCTCAACTCAAAAATCTTGATGTTTAGGTCCTTTATTAAAAAGTAGTCAAAGTATTATTTAATAATTGTAGATTCCACTTCAGACATTTTACACATTGATCAACTGACATTTACGGTCCGGTACATTCGAGCATGTCAGCCTGTGGAACGTTTTATCAAGTTAATTTCAATATTTTCCCATGGAGCAAAGGAGTTAGCAGACACTGTTGTGTATCAAATGATCTAGCAGACAATGTTTTGAATTTCCTGAATGAGTACAAAAGTCCGCCTTCAATTTGCCGTGGTCAATCGTATGAGAAAGCTTTAAATATTTCTGGACGCTACACTGGATTGCAAACACGGATATGTCACCTGAACGAGTTTGCCGTGTATATTTCTTTTTGTTGAACACAGCATGAACTTAGTGGGCTTAAAAGCAGCAGAGTCTTGTCAGCAGTTTGAAAAAGTATTTGACATTTTCTTCGCCTATATACCCTTTTCCTCAGCTTCTGCACATCGATGGAATGTTCTGGTATCTTCCTTAGGAAAAATCTCTCGTTGTCGTAAAGCATCTGTCTGACAGAAGATGGTAGGCACATCTTGATGCCGTCAATGTTTCGAAAAAAAAAAAATAAGATGCTCTGGACTCTGTATCAGCTGACACTGATCAGGAAAAGAACAAACGAGGCGAGAAGAAGAAGGACAAAGTAAGAAAATGGAGAACCTGATAATTTATCATCATCTGCGATGAATTATAATGTATGTCTGATAATGTTTTAAAACCATTATTGAATTGGAATGATGTTATGTTGGTATCAAAAAGTTGACTTAACCTATTTTTAAATTTATTAAATGTTTATTCTTATTTAAAGACTTTATTCCTCTTGGTGAGTTGGGCTAGGAGCAACAACTGTTTGCGCTGATGGGAGATGGGGCAAGTGGCCCCCTTCGCTCCCCCCCTCCTTTTCTCACGACCCTGGTGTGTTGTGTTGCTGGGGCCCCAGTGCATTGCTGTGCCCAGGGCCCCTTATGTTCTTAAGAAGGCCGTGCGATTTGGGCCCCAGTGACAAATCACCATAATATGTAATATTTTAAAGCGAAATGAAAGCAAACTTTATTTGAAGAAATCCTCAAATTAAAATCGGCCGACGAAGGGAAGCCCCTTCACAAATATGTTGGAATTAATTTCAGTATTACCTGCTGGTGTCGGAATTCAACGTCTGACGTTAAACACCGTATCAACCAAGTAATCAAGAAAGCTAGGAACATAACACAAACTAAACATCCCTCACTTGTAGAACTATTTGAAGAAAGATGTTTTGGTAAAAGTAAACACATTTTGGATGATACATCCCACCCTCTTCATCACATATACTCAGGATCGGGACGTTCGGAAGAATTCTTTCCGTCAGGGCGAGGACTGAAAGATATAAAAATTATTTTGTTCCCCAATCTGTACGAATTTACCTGCGTGCTTCCTCATAAGTCACACATATGAATGAGAAGTAACAAGTCCCCGATTTGGCTAAGAGAACTCACTGAATGGCTGTTTTAAATAATTTATGATAAATGTCTTGTCTTCAAATTATTATTGAAAATGTATAACGCAATAAAAAAAAAATTCCATTTATTTGGATCAATAAAAGAATCTTATCTTATCATTTTGAATCCGTAGAGATTTTATAAGGAGGAATGAAAACGATTTTTACCAAGTTTGGTCCTGGAAGCAACAAGTTATTTAAAAGCTTTCGTTGTAAACTAAGCCTTCGTGTAAAGTTTTGGTTATTATAACCAAAACACACTTTGGGACCTCCTTTACTAATTTGGAGCTTAAAATCATAGTTTTAAGCCTTTTAGGAAAATCGTAGAGGTTTATAGAAACATAAGAAAGCAAAACGACACCTTTTAACACAATCGAGATTATACCTGATGTATGTAATAAATATACAGAGAAACTACTGTGTTTAGAATTGAAGAAGGTTTTACTGAATTTACCACATGTGAATTGAATTTTTAAAAAAAAGTAAAATAAACTTCGCACATATTTTTTCCCCGGATTCAATGAATTATGCTTTGAGACATTGCTATGCTAATAAAATTAGAGACCGACCGAATTTCGGCTTTGGCGCCGAAAACTGCCATTTTTAATCACTTTCGGCCTAGTTTCGGTTTCGGCCTAATCAGAAAAGTTAGCTTTCGGTTTAATTTCGATTTCGACCGAAGCAGAAAACTTTAACGTTCTGTTTAATTTCAGGTTTCGGAAGAAAGTGATTGAGGTTTTCGGTCATCTACCAGAAGTCAGACTGTCTGTCCTAGGCCGGAATTCCTTATTGCTGGACGTCTTGCTGTCATCGTATGTTATATGATTAATACCATGCACACAAAAAAATGTCCACAGCTGCATGTCGACCTACTTGTCCTTTGTTTCGAGACATTACATTTCAATTTGGCCTAAGCAAATGTACAACAGTTTTGTGAAAGAAAAACTAATGGAATTGTTATATCATTATTTTTTTAAAAATTTTTTTTTCAAAATTAATATTTGGAACCCTAATTTTATTCTATTCATTCATTTGTGATATTCATTTTGATATATCATTATCATGCTTATCAATCTTGTCAGAGACAAACGAGAACAATATTGAATAATCCTAGGGAATGGTGATATTTCCATGTTGCTTTTTTCATATTTAAATATATATATATATTTTTTTTAAATTGGGAAACTTGGGCTATTTCAATGAATTGATTTCTTGGAATTTATCATTATTTTGCTGATAAAACAGTGTTACTGACGAAATAACACAACTGCTCATGTATCACGGGTTCGTATAATACTAATGTGTATGCTACTGCGAATTTGTCAGAACAACAATTTTAAGAGACCCAGTTAAAAAAAAAAAAAAATTCACCTTAACAATGGGGGTGAGGAAGGTTGGTTGCTGAAGGAAATAATTACGTCCCCAGCAAGGAAAGACTAGTATGTTGTTATTAGGCTAAATAGTAATACATCGATATCGTGCAAGTTATTTATGAAAACATAAAGCATTAGTATGACGATAACCGCAATGCATTTGGTGACATTTTATAGTCTTAATTACTGATATTAAGGTAAAATTGGTTCTATTAGAGCCACAATAATTATTATAGATATGTATAGGTAGCGTTGTAATTATATTATAAAAGAAAAGGGCATGCAATGGTTTATTTTGCAGGAACTTTGCCCCTCCCCCCGCCCCCAGGGACCAAAGTTTCGCTGACCATACCACTTTAAAATACATTTTTAAATATTTCGTTTTCGGCTTCGGTTTCGGCCAAAAGTCTTGTTAAACTTTTGATTTCGGTATCGGTTTCGGCTGAAAGACTCGTTAAGCTTTTGCTTTCGGCTTCAATTTCGTCGGAAAGTCATTTTTAACTTTTGGCCTTGTTTCGGTCTCGGCCAAAATCAGAAAATCACTTTCGGTCGGTCTCTACATAAAATGCCCTCACACATTCAGTGAGGCATTTTACTAAATGCTGACTGAGGCTAAATAAAAAGGTAAGATCCCCATCATCGACATAACCATCTAATATATAGCGTCAAAAAAATTAACAAAAATGTTTAAAAGTTAACAGCCAGGATGAACATACCAATAGTGGTGAATGAACTGCACCATGGGGACTCCACTCCATCCACAACAACATACAAGGACCTGTAGTGAGATCGCATTTGCTTTATTATTAAGTCGGATTTTCCCGGTATCGCATTCGCCAAAAGCTCTAAATTGCTAGAGCAAGTGTTCCTGTATAAGTCACAGCTGCTTGTTCTGTTCCCGTTGTCCCATGTAAGGAGTCTCCATTCAACGTTGAGGGCGGAACTGTTGAAGTAGGTAAAGTTGGCAGCTTGTCCAACATAATATGTACTTATGCAGCCTTTTGGATCACCTTGCGAAGAATATGATTAAAGTAAATATATAATTCTTCAGCTCATAAAAGTGCGAAGAAATTTTTTAAAAATACATGACCTACACAACTATATTCTAAAATCTCTATTAGTTAAAATTCACACAGTAGAAAATGTATATATTTCCTGTGTACATTTATTAATTATTTAGAAAAAATACTATCTTCTTTATATGTATGCCTTTGATTATAAGAAAATTTGCCATATTTCCTAAGTATTATTAAAAATTATTTTTAAAAAAAAATTAATTCATTAAACTCTCTTTCGATGTCATGGAAAAATTTAAAGCAAAATAATGTAGCTAGCAGTAAAATATTGAAAAATAAACTGAAATAAAAGCAACAAAAAGCAAGGAAAATTTCTCTGGCTACACTACCTAACAGTTATTTTATTATACATTAATTTGAAAAACATTTCTTCAATTCAACTTAGTGTCTCATGTATTGGTAGCAATACGGGAAAATTTGACCTAACATGTGGGTACTAACGGGAGAGACTGCATCAGGTTAGTACAATAGGAAGTGGGTAAAACAAAGTAAGGTTAAACCTGTTAACGTAACACAACAAAAAAACGAACATGTCGGGCAGGAAGCCTTCGTCAGCGAACAAACACGTTTTTGTTTATTCGCTGACGAAGGCTTCCTACCGACTCGTTCGTTGTTTTGCAGCATTCCTGTTGTCAGGTTTAACCTTATTTTGTCTTACCCACTTCCTATTGACATAATTTGACCTATTGACCAGGGATTAAAAAATTCAATTGAACCGATTTTTTTTTACTCCAATTTTGTATATCAATGTCATCTTTTCCCATAACATTTACCCCCGCACCTTTATTTATTTTGTCATTTGACTACTGACAATTTCCCCACACCTTTAATGTTGTCATTTGCCTACTGAAAGTTACCCCCAACCTTGAATGATGGTTCATCACTAATGTCACATTTATCACTGATAGTGACCTCAGACGGTTTATTAATAACAATAATAAGTAAAAATTGTAGTATTTGAGTCCAGGCGCAATTATTCTTTAATATTTTACAGCAGTGAGTATTTTAGGTCTGATAAGGAGGAAAAAAAACATAAAAATTTATTAAAAACACAAAAAATACAGCGTTTAAAAAAAAAAAGATGAGGATATTATTAGTTTTAAATCCATTGATATTTTGAAATGGGTTTTGAAGCGAATATTTACCAAGTTCGGCCTAGATGCAATTATTTACATATATGTTTGCATTGTAAACTAAGCCCTATTCTATAGTTTTTATCATTATGAGGAAAACACATTTTTCAAGTCAGCAAGAGGAATGTGACAGAGTCCTCTCGCATACTATATTGCAGCTATGTTTTATTCATTAATTCTGTTTTTACTGTTCTTTGCTCGCCGATGAAGGCATCTTGCCGACACGTTCGTAGATTTTTGTTTTTTCACAGCGTAGTTTTGTCACTCATTTCCATTTTTCTAACCTGATTACAGTCTCTCCCCTTATCAGTAAAACATAACAAGACAAAATTATTGTCTTTAGAATTTAAGAAGCTTATATTGATTGTATAACATGTAAATCTTTTGATTAAATAAAGTCAAATCAAATGTGCTGAAATTGTTCCGTGTGTAACAAAATTCGATTTTGCGGCAATGTTGTACTCAATTAATGCACCCCCACATTCAGTGACATAGTTTTACTAAATGCTGATTAGGGACTAGACACAAAATTACGATTCTAACATCCACACACATCTAATATATACAGTTCGTAGTAAAAACATTAACAATTTTTTTTAAAAAGTTAACACCTAGGATGAACATACCAATAACGTTGAATGAACTACACCATGGGGACTCCACTCCATCCACATTAACATACAGGGACTTGTAGTGAGATCGCATTCGCTTTATTATTAAAACGGATTTTTCCGGTGTGGCGTTAGCCCCAAGCTCGTCGTGGTTATAGCAGATTTTTGTCTTTAGGAAACAGCTGCTGGTTCTGATCTCGCCGTTCACCGTAAGGAGTCTCCATAATACATGCTCGGCGGAACTGTTGGAGTAGGTGAAGGTGGGAGACTCACCAACATAATATGCACTTTCGCAGTTTTGGGCGTCAACTTTGTGAAGAAATGAAGAAAGTAAGTATTAAATTCTTCAGCAGAAGAAATGTACAAAGAAATTCATAAAAACATAATGAAGTTCAAGCTACGTTCTTAAATTGCTTCCACTTAAAATTAACCCCGTACCATTTTTTTAATAGAATGTTTGCAATGCCATGACAGTAAGTTGCACAGATATTAGTAATACAGTATTAATAATTTTAATGAATGATTAAAATTTCCCTGCTAATTTTGATAACCGATATCAAGTTCATCTCATTTAAATTATCAACATTTTGGTCTATAAAATAGATACAGATGACATAGAAACAGATAATAACTACACAACTGAAATAGAGACCGATTCAATCCTGACATGAACTGTACGTAGCTTTATTCGTATTGAGATTAAAATCTCAAAGGTGATCGTAGGATGTCCTGAAATTTTTATTTAAAACATTAACATGTCAACAATGTCAAGCATATAAATTGGTATTTTGTACGTCGTTGTTCTAAAGACTAAGTAACATTCGGTCATGATGTACTTTGCTTTGTTTGACAAAAATAGATTCAAACCAAAAAATATAATTTAAAAAAAAACAACGTAACAATCACATATACGACCATCGATGACCTTGGATAGTTCTGTGGCCATTATTTTGCTATCTTTTAATTGTAAGCTCTTACTTACGCCTAAAACGTGCTCCACCATTATCCCACAGGGAGATACGCCCGCGACTATCTGTATATATATAAAAAAGTAATATCCATCTCTCTGATTTCGCGCTGTTTCAATGAAGTCTTTCACAATAATATGCACGCCTGTAAGAGCTTTGCAGATAAATGATTATACTGTCCAAGGTAATGTCAGATACATACACCAGAGCGTGATAATGTTATATATTAAAGTTGCAATGCATTCCACTCCGTGTTGAGAAGCGCAAAATATCTGCACACAAAAGTTAATATTATGACGTTGCTTGAAGGGGAACCTTTAGTTTACACAACTATTAAACTACGTGAGACTATGTGAGACGATGTGAATGTTGTATGTTACTGATAAGAAGGATATGTTATGCACACATAGCTTCCAATATTGGAGTACTTATTTAGTCGTCGGATTCCGTTATTTTTTGACATAAGCTTTAAACCAAATTTACCGAAATGGAAAAACATTGTCATTTGACTACATTTCTAACTATATCTAGTGCCGACTGTAGCTCTGCAGTTTAGATATATTATATTTTGCCTAGTCGACGGATAATCACCTAGCGCCTCCACAGAGACATGTATTTAGAATGAATCAAAAGAAACCAAAATTATTTGAATTTAATTTGTTTTGGTAGAGAAGGCTAATGAAGTATTACAGAAGTAAGCACCAATGATCACGGTATATTTTTAGCTGCGTAACAAAATAACATATAAACAAATTTATATAGAAGTAACTATTACATCCAAAAGTGATTGCACCTTATTAGCTTATATAATCAGGGGTGAATAGATTTAGTTAAGCACCACAACGTACAACGTAAGGTGTCAAGTTAACTTATAAAGTCTTACATTTAGTCATATATAACATACGCAAAAGTCTTCGACGATTCCTTATAAAAAAAAAAATTCAATAAAAACAATCTTCTCAGAAACATGAGTTCGCCATTTGTCGTAGTTGATCATTGTAGCAACGTTACAGACAAGATGTGAAGTTCGTGGAATGAAACCTCTCAGCGATCTCCTCTAATTAGAATTTCAGTAAGCAGCGCCGCAAATATTTAAAATTGGCCACCTCGAACAACATCCTTTCCTGCGGCGCTACAGCCCGTGTAGGGCTTCGGCTCTCCTCAGCATTTGCTTCCACACATACCTAAATGATGCTTTTCCTGTCCATGCTCGGATTCCCAGCTGCTCTAGATATTCCCCCCCACCCCCCCCCCCCACATCATCCATCCACCTAAGCCTAGGTCTGCCGTTAAGAGTTTTTTCATCGGGGATATTGTTTACGAAATGTTACGAAAATCAGTCAACTTAATTAACGTTTATAACAAAATAGTGAAACTGATTAGGAGTGTACCGAAAACTGCCTTTTAGATTCTCGAGACATTTGACACGTTATTCGAGGAAAAAAAACAAGAACATTATTTAAATGCGGAAGCGTGTTTGATTATTCAATGAATATACATTGTTTCATAACAAAGGAGCGTTGTTGAGGTGTTTAGGGAACAAGTTCAATATTCACTTTTACGCCCCACTTAGAGTCTGAAACCCTTTTTTTTTAAATTTAAAAATTTATAAATATTGTTTCATGATCATTGTTAGAGCGACATCTGAGCAGTGTATGGTTATTTCAAACAACTATAGAATACTTCTTTTGGAAACTTTGATTAAAGAACTCAGTCAATAATGGTTTTATTTATGTTTGAACGAACCGATGCTTAATTTTTCCCAGTCAGTTGTTAACACATGTAAAATAATAATAATAATAATAATAATAATAGTAGAAAATATATAAAAGAGCAGATGCAGATTTGATGAAGAAAGTCGGTCACACTTAGTCAAAATCTCCTTTCTGTAATGTAAATAATAGCGTATTTTCTAAAATGGATGGACGAAGATAAGATAAAATTCATTTATTGATCCGAAGAAATTGATTTTTTTTTAAAAATTAGCATTGTTTATATTAATTCTCAGCAAGTTCATAAATGTTCTTGCAAAAACAAAGACTTTTAATTGAGTGCATTTTAATCCCGGATAACTTAAGTATTTCTGAAGCGCAAAAAAATCTGCTGTCATGTGACATAATTCCACTCAGTGACAATATTGACTTTAAGTCATGCTGGTAACTGCTATAGACCGGGAAATAATTGAATTCTAAAATATTTACGCTCTAAATTTGAGGGCAAGAATTCGCTATGACTGAGCTGATCTTATTTGTCGTGCTGAAGAGATTGGGAGGAATGCGTTAATTTTTTTTTTAAAGTTTACAAACTCACAATGCTTCAAATAATTCCTCCGGTGAAAGTAGCTTTATATGACCCGATGTTATCGGGATAATAATGGTAGGTCCTTTGCGACACTTTCTAACTGATATTGCGTCCTTTGCGATACTTTCTAACTGATATTGCGTCCTTTGCGACACTTTCTAACTGATATTGCGTCCTTTGCGACACTTTCTAACTGATATTGCGTCCTCTGCGACACTTTCTAAATGATATTGCAAAAACTCATCACAATCCATCACTTTAAAAATATAATGAAATTTACGTTTCTAACATCATTAAGTTTTGAGAAGTGTTTATCTGCTATATATGATACGCGAACCCTACACCCTTTCACGCTCCTAAACTACTTTTTCCCCCCTCTAAACATGACCTTAAATTACCCAGTCTAACTTATCACTGCTTATATCACTTTTGCCACTAAAGAAGTTAATTGAGGGACAATTACTACGCTAGAGAAATACGTTAGATTTCCCCCTTTTCGTGCCCTTGAATTACACATTTTTTCTATTTTATTCATTTCATTTAATCTAGTATTGCCTTGGGCAAAATGAACTTACCCGTATTTGTAAAAAGAGAATGTAACATCTCTTTTTTTAGAAATGTTATACCAATGGAGTTATATATATTTTCATCCACGTGAAAATGTACACATCCTATTTCCTACCTCCGATTATGTATGTACACAAGAAGGTTAATTTATTTATCCAATTCATTCCTTTATTTTGAGACGCATCTTGTGCTGCCCTGGGGCAAAGTGAACAACCCCTCCCCACCCAGATTTCAATAAATTCAGAAAAATCTTCCACTAGATTGTAGTCCCTTCCACACCCAAACTAACACATTTTGCACTTCATACGGTTCGTTCTTGTTTGTATGATTCATAAGTTGATTAGTGAATGCTATTTGGCACTGATTGACTTAAACTGCATTTTCTTATTAGAATCATATTTAAAGTTTAGTTTTTATTACGTTATAATTTTAATAAAAGTATATTCTTGGAATCAAAAAGGCAAAACTTTTTAAAAAGTTAAAATATTCAAAGCTAAAATGTGTGTGTGTGTTTTATTACCAACTCAAAAAGCAATCAGTTGTATTTACTAAGTTTACTTTTTAAAAGTGAAAATACATTATCAGTTTAGTCACGTACGATTATTAAATTGAAGAAATCTAAGAGTTTTTCCGAAATATGACGTCATTGGCGTGATTATTTAGAACAAATTAATTTAAATTTTATTTCGCAATTTGACAACGCACAAAAAGACGCACTACTGATGTCTGGGTTTTCCCGATAAATGTTTTTACCTGGTAATTCTTTGATAATGATTTTTTTATTTTTTTATTTTTTCATAACTTTGAAACACATATAATTATATGCTTTAAAAAGTTCCTTAGTTGATACTTTCAATGACTTTGTAATTTATAATGATAAGATTAATTTTTTTTTACTAAAATAAAAGCGGATTTAAAATATTTTTTGCGTATTTAAATTTTTTCGATTTTCGTAAAATAATAGAAAATGATTGTTTTTAGGAATCCGAAGTACTTAAATCGTATCACCCCTTTGGCGTTATGTCACTCTAGCTCATTATTATATACATATTAGGCCTTGGTCTTGTCACATTTTTTTACCATTATTTGTAACACCTAGGCAGTTACATGTCTATAGTTGTCCCATACTGTGCTTTGTTATTATGAGATCTGCAGTTGGGTGATTACCCCTCTGGAAATCGACAACCATTTCTTTGGTTTTTTAAACATTCACCTGGAGAACATTTTCGTCACCCCAGCGGATAGAGAAAAGTCGCGGTATAAAATGCCCCCTTTAGATACCAAGCCAACGACGGTGATTTACAGAGTCGCAGAGGGTCTTATATATCATTGGTATAAATCAGTGGTTCTCAAACTTCCTAATGCCACGACCCTTTAATACAGCTCCAAATGTTGTGGCGACCTCCAGCCACAAACAATTTTCGTTGATGCCAGATTAAATACTTATATATAAAAATGGATTTTCAGCTGAATGTGGAGAGTATATGTGTTTTCCGGTGGTCTTAGCCGACCCCCTGTGAACTGGTCGATCGACCACCAAAGGTTGAGAACCGCTGGTATAAATTGTATACAGGTGAGGGGAGAGAACACAACCTAGTGGCGCCCGGTACTTATATCCGTATTTCTGTTGTTCTCAAACGTTTTTCTGATTTCTTGCTTGACGGTGTCTATACAATATTTTTAATGCTCGCCGGCCCTTCATGATCTTCTACATTTAACATACTGTAGGCTGCTGCTACCTAAACCTTTTGGACAAACACTTGTTTATTCAGAAAATGGTAGAACTTAGTCACCAAATGTACATTTAATGGCATTGATGCTTCTGCTTTGCCGTAAGAAGTTCTTCTAGGTTTTTGGCTTTGTTTTGGCTGTCACGTTATTTGGAAAATAAAAGCCGTCTCACCTTTTCTAGGTGGTTGCAAGTGCAATCATAGAGAAAGTTTGCAACTTGGGCATAGGACTGCGCCATTTCAATCAACAACAAAACAAAAACAAAACACGAAACACATTTTACTTGAAACATGTTGTGCCCCCCCCCCCAAAAAAAAACAAACACTGACTTATATAACCAATAAACTGTTCTTGAAATAAATTTCCTCCGAAGACAGATCACGAATGGATAGTACAATCGGGTTGTTATTGAATCGATGGTGTTTTTCAAATTCATTTTATGTTATGAAAATAATGCCAACCTTCTTAGCTATGAATTGATACATGTTGTTTCATCACATCAAGGATGTTGTCAGTTTGTCAGTCCACATAAAGCCCCCCCCCCCCTTTTTTCCCCAAAATATGTTTTTAGCTGTGGAAATAGGACCAAAGTTCTCCTTTCATTTCTTTTCAACCCTTTGTAAGGGCTTCATTTTTTGGTTGTTATTGAATCGATGGTGTTTTTCAAATTCATTTTATGTTATGAAAATAATGCCAACCTTCTTAGCTATGAATTGATACATGTTTTTTCATCACATCAAGGATGTTGTCAGTTTGTCAGTCCACATAAAGCCCCCCCCCCCCTTTTTTCACCAAAATATGTGTTTAGCTGTGGAAATAGGACCAAAGTTCTCCTTTCATTACTTTGCAAGCCTTGGTAAGGGCTTCATTTTTGAAAACTGCTATATTCCTTCACGTGGTATGACAGCTCTCTTCAAACTTGTCCTTTTGGGATGACGCCTCACGTGAGAGCACAACAAGGGTTGTTCAAATCCGGGACCACTTTCTTTTCATAATTCATTTTTAAAACAACAAACGCTGAGTGCATTTGCTTCAATGAAGTTCACTGCTGCAACCACTTCACCGAGAACATTTTGCAACTGATCGTGCTTGTGGTTTTCACCATCGAGGCTCAGCGATGAATAAATAGTGCATTGAGTATAAATAGTGTGTGCAGCTTTTCTTTTCAGTAAAGTTTGAAAACCAGAAAGACATCCAAGCATGGAGCACCATCACCACACATGCTAATAGGATTAGAGACCGACCGAAAGTGATTTTCTGATTTCGGCCGAAGCCGAAAATAGGCCGAAAGTTTAAAATGACTTACGGCCGAAACCGAAAAAAGGCCGAAATTTTAAAAATGACTTTCGGCCGAAACCGAAAAAAGGCCGAAGATTAAAAATGAATTTTGGCCGAAACCGAAGCCGAAACCGAAAATGAAATATTAAGATATTTTGAAATTCGTTCCCGCATACATTCTGCATACATCGAAAATGATGTGGGAAAGTATAAATATTTACATTCTTTTATAAAAAAAATGAGATAATCGTAAATATTAATAAATAAACATCTAATATAGGGGTCTCAAACTCGCGGCCCGCGAGCCATATGTGACCCGCAAGACTATATTTTGCGGCCCGCAGAAAAGTTTAGTGTAAATGCGCCGGCCCGTTTCCCCCATTCTCATATCTATAACGTGACTCTCCGCGACGGTTTCAGTCGAATATCACCGACTAGTCTAATTCTGACTTT